>JADDOH010011208.1:0-66348 GCA_016648135.1 Agrypnia vestita | reverse complement strand
TAAATTATCTTAAATACTTTTTACAGAAATCTTGTAAGGTACCTACTGAGGTACCCGCACGTAGGATTAATTGTTAGGTTGTAATAAATGCGATAATCAGTAGGAACATCTTGGACAGTATGATTAAAGTTAATTATATGTTGACTCTGTGAAATTATCAGCCCGCCAACGCTGCTACAGAACCAACGACTACTACGGCCGGTCCTGCTTTGACGATCCCATCTCGAATATTCTGTCCAACACGTTCCTGAAAATAAAATAAATAAAACATTTTAATAAAGTAAAATTTTAATTTTTTAAATATAAATTGTGATAGTAAAGAAGTCGTATAAATGTTTTTCTTTGTTTAGACCGACTTAAAACGATAGAAAGCAGGATCCAACCTTACTTTAATCACAAAATTAATACAACTCAGGTAGCTTGTTAGTCTAGCGGTAAGTACAATAATGTCTAAGTGATCTATTTATGCAAATTAAACAGGTGTCAAAATTAATTATATTTATTTGTAAGAAATAAATAATTATACATTTTATAATATTTTTTTAAATTAAGAACTTGCTGTAAACCATTCCAAGTCATTTACACAAAGTTCTTAAATAATTAAAATAGTTAAGTATGTAGGTTTTAAAACAATTATAAATTAATTAATATAAACAAAATTATAATTTGTCTTTGATAATTAATGAGAGGAATCAAATAATATTTAGTTGGTGCCTCGTATTTTGCTGTTGAATTGCAATTAATTTTTATACGTTGGTTTAGTTACGAAAAAAAAATACTCACAATTTTCTTGAAGAAACTCCATCCTGGCTCTGGAACTGGTGATGATGACACTTGTGAGAGTTCTGAAGCTAGCAGCATGGCCACCAGAAACACGACAAAGAATTTGGTTGAATTCTGCATGGTGAAGCAATTTACAATTTGCTGTATGTGTTGACTACAAGCCTGCGCTTGAGAACGTGGTTGAATGCGTATTGATGCCATGTGGACACCGCGTTGGGTATTTATACCGAAATCGTAACGTAAAGTAACGAAAGTTTTGCAGGGCAACACGAGGGTTCCCCGAGATTGGACTGTATTGTTGTTTATTTTTTGCGATAAGTATATCGGGAACCAAATTTATCAGCTGGGAAAACCGGTCCGAATTTGTAGCTTGTGTGTAGTTTTTACTTTAGGGGATCTCTCAAACAACTGTAGAAGATTTCTGTAATGTAATAATACATTGTATTACATCCATCTCAGAACGTCCATCGTATTTCACTAAATCAAAGTATTAATAACGTTGGGTATCTCGCGGCTAGAAGCAAAAGCTTGTAGGGAGTTTTTTTAAAATTATTTTGAATAATAAAATATTCCGTACACTTTGCTCAAAATGTCAACACTTAAGGAGATAATCGACATCATTTCTGACTTATCTTTTGTTAAACGTAAGATAATTAAATAATATTGATGATCACTATAAAAAATCGAAATAGATATCTTATTAATAAATGAATATAATATGTGTATCTATATGCGATATTTTATCATTTTTTAGTCTTATTCTAGCTTCTTAATTGATGAAATGTCTATCGACCGTAGATTTAGTATTATTTAGCGTTTTTATTTTGACACATTGATTTTTCTGTGTGATTCATAAATCTCTGGGTTTAAATTTATTGATATTATTTAAAAAATCACATTTTAAGAATGAGGTGATTTTATTTTAATTTTATTCTGTTTATATCGATTATTTTTAAAACTGTTAGTATTTCTGTTATTATTAAATGAACATTCCGAATTCAATTCAAATAAATAAAATTATTGATAATGTATATTATATATAATCTATTAAATTATATTTTTTCCTAATTTTCTTTTATTGATTCTTTTCGAAGAATTCATTTAATAAGTCACTATTTTCATTGAAAGAAAACAATTTTCATAGTTACCCTGACAAAATCTAGGCACCTTGTTCTTGCACAGTGAACAATAAATAACTGGTATCCTTACGTCCTTAAGTCTGCTAACTCCGAATATTAAGTCGGAAATAAACAAAGTTTACGTTAAAAATTGTGGCTTGCTTATTTAATTAAATTAAGTATTTGATATTAAAAAAAATACTGAGTATGTATAACTCTCCGGGAACTGTAGAGCCAACAGTGATAATTTAAAAAAATATATTTAACTATACACTGATATATTTTTCATGCAAATCTGTACCGTTTGACCGATCTGACCCAAATTTTGTATACATATTCTTTAGGACCAGTCGGATAATTTCTTCCCTCTTCAACCCATTCCCTCCCACAGATATATTTTCTGTATAAATGTACACCGCTTGAACGATTGGACCCAAATTTTACATACATATTGCATATATACCGACGGAAAAAGTATGTCACATTTCTTCTCTAGACATCCTACCCACCCCAGCTTTAATTAAATGGAAACATTATTTTAATTAGAGGCTTTACAAAACAATAGCAAATTTGTTTTAAACTACGAATTTATTTTCTACTTAATCCTTTACCCGTGCAATGCCGGGTACGAACAGTATTACGAATAATATTCTATTATTTGTAATCGTACAAATCGTATTTGTAACTGAATTTCTTGTAAAAAATAACTTATGAGGTACTAAACCGGATAAAAAGCTTGTCTTTTTGACTTGCTTATTGTAGTTATACATTTAAGATTTCACACGAGCGAATACAATAAATTCTATAGTAGGCCAAAGAGCTGAAGGCGAGCGGCGACTGAAGTGCGGTGAGGGGGGTCTCATCCCCCCGCGCGTCTCGACACCTGCTAGCCACCCCTTTTTAGTGCTGTACATGCCTACATCGATTTCACTAATTCTAGCGGGCGTAGTAATTCATACCACAATCTGTAAGTCATTCACCACGCACATCTAGTTCCAATCCATATCCTTACGCTCCCTTTCAGTTCATTGGCCGACTATAGTTACTCCTTAATAATGAAACATTTTAACGAATATAAAGCGATTTTTTTAAAGGCAATTTGTGAAGGTTAGTTGTGGGATTATTATTTACTAGTCAACTCGGACAAGTTATCGAGAAAAAATGTTAACAGATTTTATTATATGTTAATGGAATTTAATTTCCTCAAAAATACGCAAATCTAAAAGATATGACTATAATGTATATTAAGCGTGTTAGCAGAAACCACTAACTGCGTTCTGAGATTAATCATATTATTAATAATCGTGTATTATTTGACAATATAAGTGTGATTATATATTTGTGTATTTGGAGATGAATATAAACAAATATAAATAAATTAAATGAATATTTTTTGTAGCTATGGTATACAAAACCAATTAGTTTATAAAATTATTATTTTTAAAGTATGAAGAAATGCAAACACGATAGTATAAAAATGTTGTATAATAGTCGGTTTCATCACATACACGTGCTTCGGAATTTTTTTGATATATTATTGCATTTTTATTTGGTGTGGCCCAATATCAACTCCTCTAGTGCCTATAACGTTTCTGTTACATAATTTTGTAGGATTTTAATCTTTTTCTTATTATTTATAATCCGAAATGTCTGGTTGATAAAAAACAATGACAGCAAAATAAAATAAAAAAGTTGACAGTACAAACTATTTTTGGATTTTATTATTTAGTATCGTTGGATTTTATACAAAAAGCTCTAGCATCTTTGGGAAGTATTGAACATTTGAAAGAGTTAGAAACTGTCTGCACCTATCTCTTTTTAAAAAATTGAATTTGATTTAAATTTAATGAAAATCATGTGCACATCTAATGCTTTGCATTTGCATTTGTTAAGAGCTACGGTACAAATATATTTGTGGATAAATGCCGATTAAACTCAGCTTCAGACAATTGATTATAATTTATTTGGATATGAAGAGAGAAAAGGTAACCTATACCCATGACAAATGACAAAGCGACCATTTCCAGAGTCTTTGATTCAGCTCTGTATATGTGCAGCGGATTTTGGAACGATAGCTTATAATTGTAAAAAATCTAAATTAACTTGTATTTCATCGTGCAAGTGCATAAACAATAATTGTAAAAACATTAATAAGTAATTATTTGCATTTTTTCATCTACCTATCTTTAAATTTGCTTTTTCTCATTAATTAATTTTTTTCGAACAATTTATAATTTTTTATCGATAATTTCTATTTTAATTATGACATCCTATTTATAATTTAAATTATTAAAAAAAAACAACTAATAACACTAATATAATCATTAACATAACTCAATACCTCTAGCGCCTGGACTATATCATTAAATTTGTTTTTATCATTAAATAATTTTTTAACAATAATTGATGATTTCTAATCAATAATTCCTGTTTTAACTTTATTTGACAATCTATTAATACCTCTAATTATTTAAAAAAAAAACAACTTATGACACTAATATAATCATTAAAATAGCTCAAGTACCTTTGGCTCCTGGACTATATCATTAAATTTGTTTTTATATTAAATATTTTTTTAACAATAATTTATCATTTTTAATCAATAATTTCTATTTTAATTTTATTTGAAAACATTATTATAAAGGAAAAAATAATTAGAATAATGAGTATTTTTCTTTTTTTTAATATCGAATAAATAACTTACCTTAGATTGTAAACATAAAATTAAATATAATTGAAAATGTCTTAAACAATAAATTATCTTAAATACTTTTTACAGAAATCGTGTAAGGTACCTACAGAGGTATCCGCACATAGAATTAATTGTTAGGTTGTAATAAATGCGATCATCAGTAGGAACATCTTGGATAGTATGATTAAAGTTAATTATATGTTGGCTCTGTGAAATTATCAGCCCGCCAACGCTGCTGCAGAACCAACGACTGCTACCGCCGGCCCTGCTTTGACGATCCCATCGCGAATATTCTGCCCGACACGTTCCTGAAAATAAAATAAATAATTTTTTTTAATTAAGGTAAAATTTAAATTGTTTTTATATAAATTGTGACAGTAAAGAAGTCGTATAAATGTTTTTCTTTGTTTAGGCAGATTTAAAACGATAGAAAGCTGGATCGAATCTTACTATTATATAATCAACCAACTTAATACAACTTAAGTAGCTTGTTAGTCAATCGGTAAGTACAATAATGTCTAAGTGATCGAGATATTGATCAAAACTTCATGCCTCGTTCTTGGGGACTATCAAATTATTCCTATTTTCATCACACTATCTCAAACTCAAAATGAGGTAACAGTTAAAGTAGTAATATTGATGAAAATTGTGTGATATGTATTTTGCGGGTAAGTCAGATATTTATGCAAATAAAACAGGTGTCAAAATTAATTTTAAAAATAAATAATTATTAATTTTATATTAATTATAAAAATTAATAATTATGTATGCACGTAATGAAGTATATAGATTTTAAAACAATATAAATTAATTAATATAAACAAAATTATAATTTGTCTTTGATTATTAATGAGAGGAATCAAATAATATTTGGTTGGAGCCTCGTATTTTGCTGTTGAATTGCAATTAATTTTTATTCGTTGGTTTTATTACGAAAATAAAAATACTCACAATTTTCTTGAAGAAACTCCATCCTGGCTCTGGAACTGGTGATGATGACACTTGCGAGAGTTCTGAAGCCACCAGCATGGCCACCAGAAACAAGACAAAGAATTTGGTTGAATTCTGCATGGTGAAGCAATTTACAATTTACAATACAATTTGCTGTATGTGTTGACTACAAGCCTGCGTTTGAGAATATGGTTGAATGCGTATTGATGCCGTGTGGACACCGCGCTGGGTATTTATACCAATATCGTAACGTGACGTAGTAACCAAAGTTTAGCAGGGTGACATGAGGGTTCCCCGAGATTGGACGGTATTGTTGTTTATTTTTTGCGAGAAGTATATCGAGAACCAAATTTAACAGCTGGGAAAACCCGTCTTGATTTGTAGCTTGTGTATATTTTTTACTTTAGGGGATCTCTCGAAGAACTGTAGAAGATTTCTGTGATGTAACAATACATTGTATTATATCCATCTCAGAACGTCCATCGTATTTCACTAAATCGAAGTATTAATAACGTTGGGTATCTCGCGGCTAGAAGCAAAAGCTTGTGGGGAGTTTTCTTAAATTATTTTGAATAATAAAATATTCCGTACACTTTGCTCAAAATGTCAACACTTAAGGAGATAATCGACATCATTTCTGATTTATCTTTTGTTAAACGTTAGACTATCATGAAAGTAACTTATGTTGAATATTAAAAATAAAATCTTAGTCAAATAATACGATTAAAACGTTGCGAAAAAATCTGGTTTTGTTTTCATTTCTTACTTGTATTAAAGCGGTCATCTCATTAATATTCGATATTTTAGTTTCATGATACTACAACGTATTGCAAAAGATGAAAAATCCTAACATTGATGTCGCTTATCTCCTTAACTGTTGAAATTTCACCTGAAGTGTATAAAATATTTTTATTAAAAATGTGTAGAGTAGGCTCTCAGTTAATGCTACTAGCTTTGCTTAATCGTATCATGTAATTATTTGTAGTGATTTATTCAAGTCGTATTTATAAATGGTTCATTAATACTTCATTTATTTTCATTATTTATCTGAATATTTAGATAGTTAAAATAATTTTGATGATCACAATAAAAATCATAATAGATGTCTAATTAAGAAAGTAATATATGTGTATTTATATGCCTCATTTTATCATTTTTTTGTCTTATTTACAGCTTTTTAATTGGTGAAATGACTGTCGACCGTAGATTAAGTATTATTTTGCTTTTTTTGTTTTGACACATTGATTTTTTCTGTGTGATTCATAAATCTCTGATATATATGTTTTGGGTTTTAATTTATTGATATTATTTAAAAAATCACATTTCAAGAATGAGGTGATTTTATTTTTATTTTATTCTGTTTATATCGATTATTTTTAAAACTGTTATTATTTTCATTATTATTGTATGATAATTCGGAATTCAATTCAAAGAAACAAAATTATTGTTTGTTATTAAATCATATTTTTTCCTAATATTCTTTTATTGATTCTTTTCGAAGATTTCATTTAATAAATCACACAATTGTCACTATTTTCATACAAAGAAAACAATTTTCATAGTTTCCTTGACAAAATCTAGGCACCTTGTTATTGCACAGTGAACAATAAATAACTGGTATCCTTACGTCCTTAAGTCTGCTAACTCCGAATATTAAGTCGGGAATAAACAAAGTTTATGTTAAAAATTGTGGCTTGCTTATTTAATTATTAATTAAGAAATGTACTAAATTATTTATTATATTTAAAAAATTGGATATTATGATATTAAAAAAACAAAATACTGAGTATGTTTTCATAACTCTCTATGAACTTTATAACCAACAGTGAAAATTAAAAAAAATATGTATCTAAAAAGATTGAATTTAAACTAAAAAAAAAAGTAATTTTATGTACACTGATATATTTCTCATGCAAATTTCTACTCTTTGATCGATCTGACCCAAATTTTCTATACTTATTCTTTAGGACCAGTCGGATAATATATGCGACATTTTTCCTTCCCCCTCCAACCCATTCCCTCCCCGAGATATATTTTTCTACGAATCTACACCGCTTGAACGATTAGACCCAAATTTTGCATACATAATGCATAATACCGATGGAAAAAATATGTCACATTTCTTCCCTAGAAATCCTATCCATTCCAGCCTTGATAAAATGGAAACATAGTTTTAATTAGAGGCTTTGCAAAACAATGGAACCTTTGTTTTACACTACGAATTTATTTTCAAATTTTCAACATAATTTATAACCCATGCAACGCCGGGTGCGAACAGCTAGTTGGAAATAATATTCTATTGATTTTCAAAATTATTCTTAAATCGGCATCCCTTAAAATTTATAAATAAATTTATTACCTTTCTGTATATTTCTTGTAAAAAATAAAAATTTGATTCTGGTCGATTCTGATTTTCATTTATTTTACTTGTCAATTAATTAGGTCAGTAAATGACTGAGTTTCTACAATAAAAATTCTTTATGCAGCTAATAAGGTTGAGTGATTAGGTTCGAATCTGATTTCGATTTTTTATGAAAGTTTTAATTAGGAATAATATTAATGGAATACTTTCATAGTGACGTTTTAATTTTATAAAATTGTTTTAAGTACATTTTTATATTCTTGAGTATTATGCTCTAAAAAAACTAAAACTAAAAAAACATTTTCATTTAAAATATGTTTTACTTTACTTTGTAATACACACACAATATGAGTTATTAAATTACAACTATAGTTTCGAGAGGAGCAGTCCCTCTCATCATCAGGTATAGATAATAACTAACTTAAATACAAAATTGATCAATCTAATTGGGTTGGTCAGGGGGTCAGGGGGGCGCGCGGCAGGGAAGGGTATTTTTTCGCCGAACAGCTCTAGGAGTGGTGAAGTGGACTGAAATGTGATATTATCTATTAATGTGTTTCCAGAATTTAAATTTTTTAGGATTTCAACGGTTTCCAAACTATTCATTATCCATCCTCTATGAGGAACCGAGTGGAGTAATTTTAATTTGTGACTATCGAAAGAATGATTGGTGTTAATTATATGATTGGAAAATTCGGAGAAATTGTTATTTTTTAAGCAGCGGCGATGTTTTTTTATTCGTGTATTTAAGTTTCTGGTGGTTTGGCCTATATACTTTTTGTCACAATCTCCGCAAGTTATTTCATATATCCCACTTTTTTCTAACATACCTATTTTTGTTTTTGAAATTAGAAGAATTTTACCAATATTATTGTTTGTGTAATAAGCTGGTCTAATAAGAGTAGGGAAGCAATTTGTAATTTTATTAGAAATCGGACCATTATAAAGAATTTTTCGCCAAAGTGTATTATCGGTGGTTTTAATATTTTTGCTTGAGTATAAATATGTTTCGATAAGTTTATTATTAATTTTTGATTTCAACATTCTGTCTATTAACGCGCAATTATATCCATTGTTAATAGCAATATGTTTAATTATATTTACTTCGTTATCATAATCAATGGTGTTAAGGGGAATTTTAATTAATCTACTTAACATGGAATGGAAGCTGGCCATTTTATGCGCTGTCGGATGGGAAGACGATGCAGGAATTACGGTATCGGTATGTGTGGGTTTTCGGTAAATGTTAAATTGTAACTTATTATTATTAACTTTGATAGAGAGGTCCAAAAAATTTAAACTATTATCTTCATTTTTTTTGAGAGTGAATTTGATATTTTTGTATTGTACATTATGGTTAGCGAGAAAAGAATCTAGTTGTCTATCAGTGCCCGCTATCAGTGCCCGTGAAGATACAAAATATATCGTCCACGTATCTATACCAACTGAGGATGCATGAATTAACGAGGGGATGATCTGAATTTAACAAGTCTGTTTCTAGTTTGTTTAAAAATATATCGGCTAGAATGGGAAATATTAGGGAACCCATGGGTAATCCGTCACGTTGTTCGTAAAAAATATTATTGAAATCGAAATAATTTTGGTTCGTGCAGACATTGAATATTTTTATGATTTCCTTTACACCCAATTAGATTGATAAATTTTGTATTTAAGTTAGTTATTATCTATACCTGATGATGAGAGGGACTGCTCCTCTCAAAACTATAGTTGTAATTTAATAACTCATATTGTGTGTGTATTACAAAGTAAAGTAAAACATATTTTAAATTATTATGTTGCACCACGAAGTATCTGCCAAATCTTTTAAAACATTTTCATTTTCAGGAACGTGTTGGACAGAATATTAGCGATGGCATCATCAATGCAGGGTCGGCCTTAACGGTAGTTGGTTCTGCAGCAGCGTTGGCCGGTTGATAGTTAAACAGAGTTCAATAAATAATTGATTTTAGTCATTTTATCTATGTTCATTATTTGCATAACTGCATTTATTATAAAGTATACGTGCGTATACTCTATTCATTAATTGTGTAAAAATGTATGTATTTATTTATTTTTAAGATTTTTCTGTTATGTATAGTTTTTAATTTATGATTTAAAATACGTTATTTATTAAAAAATTTAAAAAAACAAAATTATTTTATATTTGATTTATTTTCACTCTTGTATTAGAACCTTTGAAATAAATTATAATTTTTGCTTCACGGCATTCCTAACAGAATTTTTAGTTCAATAACATCTGTTTGTAAATTACATACCTGTACAATAAATTAATTCTATGATATATAATTTGATCAGTGCTTATTTTATCTATTAATATGGCAGCGTTAAAGAAGAGCGATTAAGGAAGAATATAGGAAAAAGAAAGAGATAAAGATGTATCCTGTTTACTAAGCTCGAATTATTAGACGAAGCATTACCATACACGTCTAAGGTAATGTTACAAAAACCATTGTACCATTATTTTTTGTGTCAGGTATTGTGAAGGTATGATTTGTCATTATTAAGGTTTTTGAAGCATTACAATATTTTAAAATTAACCATTTTGAAATATGCATCTCTCATAATATAACAAAACCTGGTAACTCACACTTGCCAAAATGAAGTTTTTTTGTGTGTTTGTCTTTAAAATGTGTGGATATGTAATGCAAGCAAAAGCTTTTATTTTAAAACAATTATTTGTGTTTCCTATTAAATTAAATCAATTCATTGTATTCTATTTAGTGCAAATAATCTAGGTACTACGCAGCTTTGCTCAGTTTTTTTGCTTCTGTAATATATGTATTAAATGGCTTACAAGGCTTTGTTTTATCATATATAAATATGGTTGGCGAGAAAAAATACAATTTATACGATGTAAAAAATATAAAATTAAATATAATAATAAAACCACTACAAACTGATTAACGAAATTTATTAAAACGTTATTGATCGTTATATTGTGTGAAAAATGATATTATTAAATCGTATTTGTAACTGAATTTCTTGTAAAAAATAACTTAAGAGGTACTTAACCGGATAAAAGGCTGTCATTTGGACTTGCTTATTGTAGCTATCTATACATTTACGATTTCACACGAGCGAATACAATAAATTCTGTAGTAGGCCAAAGAGCTGAAGGCGAGCGGCGACTGAAGTGTGGTATGGGGGGTCTCATCCCCCCGCGCGTCTCGACACCTGCTAGCCACCCCTTTTTAGTGCTGTACACGCCTACATCGATTTTACTAATTCTAGCGGGCGTAGTGATTCATACCACAATCTGTAAGTCAATCACCACGCACATCTAGTTCCAATCCACATTCCTTACTCTCCTTTTCAGTTCGTTGGCCGACTATAATTACCTTAATAATGAAAGCATTTTAACGAATATAAAGCGATTTTTTTAAAGGCAAGTTGTAAAGGTTGATTTTGGGATTATATTATTTACTAGTCAACTCGAACAAGTTATCGAGAAAAAATTTTAACAGATTCTATTATATGTAAATGGAATTTATTTTTCTTAAAAATACGCAAATCTAAAAGATGAGCGTGTTAGCAGAAACCACTAACTGCGCTCTGAGTTTAATCATATTATTAATAATCGTGTGGTTTGTGGCCTTTCAAAAGAAGTCAAATCTTAATGATTAGATTTTTTTTTACGTACATTGAACATTAGTATTGATATTACTATGTTTGTGACAATATATTTTGATTTGACAATATATGTGTGATTACATATTTGGAGATGTATTTGGAGATGAATATAAACAAATAGAAATAAATTGAATTAATATTTTTTGTAGCTATGGTATACAACACCAATTAGTTTATCAAATTATTATTTTTAAAGTATGCAAACACGACAGTATAAAAATCTTCGTAGTCGGTTTCATCACATACACGTGGTTCGGAATTTCTTTGATATATTATTGCATTTTTTTTTGGTATGGCCCAATATCAACTCCTCTAGTGCCTATAACGTTTCTGTTACATAATTTTGTAGGATTTTAATCTTTTTCTTATTATTTATAATCCGAAATGTCTGGTTGATAAAAAACAATGACTGAAAAATAAAATAAAGTTGACAGTATCTACACACTATTTTTAAGCCATGTAATAACTACCTCGCTATAACAAACAAGATCATGTACATAGATGAACTGTCATATTTACTTCATTAAATTCTCTATAGGGAAAGTTGTGTTGTAAACATTATTATAAAGGAAAAAATAATTAGAATAATGAGTATTTCTCTTTTTTTTAATTTCGAATAAATAACTTACCTAAGATTGTAAACATAAAATTAAATATAATAGAAAATGTCTTAAACAATAAATTATCTTAAATACTTTTTACAGAAATCTTGTAAGGTACCTACTGAGGTACCCGCACGTAGGATTAATTGTTAGGTTGTAATAAATGCGATAATCAGTAGGAACATCTTGGACAGTATGATTAAAGTTAATTATATGTTGACTTTGTGAAATTATCAGCCCGCCAACGCTGCTACAGAACCAACGACTACTACGGCCGGTCCTGCTTTGACGATCCCATCTCGAATATTCTGTCCAACACGTTCCTGAAAATAAAATAAATAAAACATTTTAATAAAGTAAAATTTTAATTTTTTAAATATAAATTGTGATAGTAAAGAAGTCGTATAAATGTTTTTCTTTGTTTAGACCGACTTAAAACGATAGAAAGCAGGATCCAACCTTACTTTAATCACAAAATTAATACAACTCAGGTAGCTTGTTAGTCTAGCGGTAAGTACAATAATGTCTAAGTGATCTATTTATGCAAATTAAACAGGTGTCAAAATTAATTATATTTATTTGTAAGAAATAAATAATTATACATTTTATAATATTTTTTTAAATTAAGAACTTGCTGTAAACCATTCCAAGTCATTTACACAAAGTTCTTAAATAATTAAAATAGTTAAGTATGTAGGTTTTAAAACAATTATAAATTAATTAATATAAACAAAATTATAATTTGTCTTTGATAATTAATGAGAGGAATCAAATAATATTTAGTTGGTGCCTCGTATTTTGCTGTTGAATTGCAATTAATTTTTATACGTTGGTTTAATTACGAAAAAAAAATACTCACAATTTTCTTGAAGAAACTCCATCCTGGCTCTGGAACTGGTGATGATGACACTTGCGAGAGTTCTGAAGCCACCAGCATGGCCACCAGAAACACGACAAAGAATTTGGTTGAATTCTGCATGGTGAAGCAATTTACAATTTACAATACAATTTGCTGTATGTGTTGACTACAAGCCTGCGCTTGAGAACGTGGTTGAATGCGTATTGATGCCATGTGGACACCGCGTTGGGTATTTATACCGAAATCGTAACGTAAAGTAACGAAAGTTTTGCAGGGCAACACGAGGGTTCCCCGAGATTGGACCGTATTGTTGTTTATTTTTTGCGAGAAGTATATCGGGAACCAAATTTATCAGCTGGGAAAACCGGTCCGAATTTGTAGCTTGTGTGTAGTTTTTACTTCAGGGGATCTCTCAAACAACTGTAGAAGATTTCTGTAATGTAATAATACATTGTATTGCATCCATCTCAGAACGTCCATCGTATTTCACTAAATCAAAGTATTAATAACGTTGGGTATCTCGCGGCTAGAAGCAAAAGCTTGTGGGGAGTTTTCTTAAATTATTTTGAATAATAAAATATTCCGTACACTTTGCTCAAAATGTCAACACTTAAGGAGATAATCGACATCATTTCTGACTTATCTTTTGTTAAACGTAAGATAATTAAAATAATATTGATGATCACTATAAAAAATCGAAATAGATATCTTATTAATAAATGAATATAATATGTGTGCGAATATCTATATGCGATATTTTATCATTTTTTAGTCTTATTCTAGCTTCTTAATTGATGAAATGTCTATCGACCGTAGATTTAGTATTATTTAGCGTTTTTATTTTGACACATTGATTTTTCTGTGTGATTCATAAATCTCTGGGTTTAAATTTATTGATATTATTTAAAAAATCACATTTTAAGAATGAGGTGATTTTATTTTAATTTTATTCTGTTTATATCGATTATTTTTAAAACTGTTAGTATTTCTGTTATTATTAAATGAACATTCCGAATTCAATTCAAATAAATAAAATTATTGATAATGTATATTATATATAATCTATTAAATTATATTTTTTCCTAATTTTCTTTTATTGATTCTTTTCGAAGAATTCATTTAATAAGTCACTATTTTCATTGAAAGAAAACAATTTTCATAGTTACCCTGACAAAATCTAGGCACCTTGTTCTTGCACAGTGAACAATAAATAACTGGTATCCTTACGTCCTTAAGTCTGCTAACTCCGAATATTAAGTCGGAAATAAACAAAGTTTACGTTAAAAATTGTGGCTTGCTTATTTAATTAAATTAAGTATTTGATATTAAAAAAAATACTGAGTATGTATAACTCTCCGGGAACTGTAGAGCCAACAGTGATAATTTAAAAAAATATATTTAACTATACACTGATATATTTTTCATGCAAATCTGTACCGTTTGACCGATCTGACCCAAATTTTGTATACATATTCTTTAGGACCAGTCGGATAATTTCTTCCCTCTTCAACCCATTCCCTCCCACAGATATATTTTCTGTATAAATGTACACCGCTTGAACGATTGGACCCAAATTTTACATACATATTGCATATATACCGACGGAAAAAGTATGTCACATTTCTTCTCTAGACATCCTACCCACCCCAGCTTTAATTAAATGGAAACATTATTTTAATTAGAGGCTTTACAAAACAATAGCAAATTTGTTTTAAACTACGAATTTATTTTCTACTTAATCCTTTACCCGTGCAATGCCGGGTACGAACAGTATTACGAATAATATTCTATTATTTGTAATCGTACAAATCGTATTTGTAACTGAATTTCTTGTAAAAAATAACTTATGAGGTACTAAACCGGATAAAAAGCTTGTCTTTTTGACTTGCTTATTGTAGTTATACATTTAAGATTTCACACGAGCGAATACAATAAATTCTATAGTAGGCCAAAGAGCTGAAGGCGAGCGGCGACTGAAGTGCGGTGAGGGGGGTCTCATCCCCCCGCGCGTCTCGACACCTGCTAGCCACCCCTTTTTAGTGCTGTACATGCCTACATCGATTTCACTAATTCTAGCGGGCGTAGTGATTCATACTACAATCTGTAAGTCATTCACCACGCACATCTAGTTCCAACCCACATTTCTTACGCTCCCTTTCAGTTCATTGGCCGACTGTAGTTACTCCTTAATAATGAAAGCATTTTAACGAATATAAAGCGATTTTTTTTAAAGACAAATTGTGAAGGTTGATTGTGGGATTATTATTTACTAGTCAACTCGACAAGTTATCGAGACAAAATGTTAACAGATTTTATAATATGTAAATGGAATTTATTTTTCTCATAAATACGCAAATCTAAAAGATAATACTAAATAGTGAGGTGTTAGCAGAAACCACTAACTGCGTTCTGAGTTTAATCATATTATTAATAATCGTGTGGTTTTGTGACCTTTCAAAAGAAGTCAAATCTTAATTATTAGATTTCTTATTTTACGTACATTGAACATTAGTATTGATATTACTATGTTTGTGAAAGTATATTTTGATTTGACAATATAAGTGTGATTATATATTTGTGTATTTGGAGATGAATATAAACAAATATAAATAAATTGAATGAACATTTTTTGTAGCTATGGTATACAAAACCAATTAGTTTATAAAATTATTATTTTCAAAGTATGAAGAAATGCAAACACGATAGTATAAAAATGTTCGTAGTCGGTTTCATCACATACACGTGCTTCGGAATTTTTTTGATATATTATTGCATTTTTATTTGGTGTGGCCCAATATCAACTATGAAATTTCTCTAGTACCTATAACGTTTCTATTACATCATTTTGTAAGATTTTAGTCTTTTTCTTATTATTTATAATCCGAAATGTCTGGTTGATAAAAAACAATGACAAAAAAATTAAATAAAAAAGTTGACAGTACAAACTATTTTTGGATTTTATTATTTAGCATCGTTGGATTTTATACAAAAAGCTCTAGCATCTTTGGGAAGTATTGAACAATTGAAAGAGTTAGAAACTGTCTGCACCTATCTCTTTTCAAAAAATTGGATTTATTTAAATTTAATGAAAATCATGTGCATATCTGATGCTTAGCATTTATATTTGTTAAAAGCTACGGTACAAACATATTTGTGGATAAGTGCCGATCAAACTCAGCTTCAGATAATTGATTATAATTTATTTGGATATGGAGAGAGAAAAGGTAACCAATACCCACGACAAATGACAAAGCGACCATTTCCAGAGTCTTTGATTCAGCCCTGTATATGTGCAGCGGATTTTGGAACAATAGCTTATAAACAAATATAAATAAATTGAATGAATATTTTTTGTAGCTATGGTATACAAAACCAATTAGTTTATTAAATTATCATTTTTTAAGTATGAAGGAATGTAAACACGATAGTATAAAAATCTTCGCAGTCCGTTTCATCACATACACGTGCTTCGGAATTTTTTCGATATATTATTGCATTTTTATTTGGTGTGGCCCAATATCAATTATGAAACTTCTCTAGTACCTATAACGTTTCTATTACATCATTTTGTAAGATTTTAATCTTTTTCTTATTATTTATAATCCAAAATGTCTGTTTGATAAAAAACAATGCCAGAAAAATAAAATAAATAAGTTGACAGTACAAACTATTTTTAAGCCATGTCCGTCTTTCCTCACTATGACAAATAAGATCATGTACACAGATGAACTGTCATATTTACTTCATTAAATTCTCTATAGGGAAAGTTGTGTTGTAAACATTGTTATAAAGGGAAAAATAATTAGAATAATGAGTATTTTTCTTTTTTTTAATATTGAATAAATAACTTACCTAAGATTGTAAACATAAAATTAAATATAATAGAAAATGTCTTAAAACAATAAATCTTAAATACTTTTTACAGAAATCGTGTAATGTACCTATACAGGTACCCACAAATAGGATCAATTGTTAGGTTGTAATAAATGCGATAATCAGTAGGAACATCTTGGACAATATGATTACAGTTAATTATATGTTGACTCTGTGAAATTATCAGCCCGCCAACGCTACTGCAGAACCAACGACTACTACAGCCGGCCCTGCTTTGATGATCCCATCGCGAATATTCTGCCCAACGCGTTCCTGAAAATAAAATAAACAAAACATTTTAATTAAGGTAAAATTTAAGTTGTATTTATATAAATTGTGACAGTAAAGAAGTCGTACAAAGTTTCTTTGTTTAGACATACTTAAAACGATAAAAAGCAGGATCAAACCTTACTATAATCAACCAACTTAATACAACTTAAGTAGTTGGTTAGTCTTGCAGTAAGAGCAATCATGTCTATATGATCTAGATATTGATCGAGAATTCATGCCTCGTTCTTGGGGACTACCAAATTATTCCGATTTTCATCACACTATCTCAAATACTTTCAAAATGAGCCTTTGACTTAGTAGAATGAAAAGAGGTTATTATTAAGGCAATAGTATTCATGCAAATAAAACAGGTGTCAAAATTATTATTTTTTATTTGTAAGAAATAAATAACTATACATTTAATATTAATTTTAAAAATTAAGAACTTGTTGTTAACCACTCTAATTGGTTTACACAAAGTTCTTAAATAATTAAAATTAATAATTACAAATGTAAGTAATGAAGTGTGTAGGTTTTAAAACATTTATAAATTAATTAATACAAACAAAAAAATAATTTGTCTTTGATTATTAATGAGAAGAATCAAATAATATTTAGTTTGTGCCTCGTATGTTGAATTGCAGTTAATTTGTATACGTTGGTTTTACTACGAAAATTAAAATACTCACAATTTTCTTGAAGAAACTCCATCCTGGCTCTGGAACTGGTGATGATGACACTTGCGAGAGTTCTGAAGCCACCAGCATGGCCACTAGAAACACGACGAAGAATTTGGTTGAATTCTGCATGTTGAAGCGACAAAAATATACTAACTCGTAATTTTGCAATATGTGTTAACGTATAAGCCTGCTGCTTGAGAATGCGCTTGATGCGTATTGATGCCATATGGACACCGTGCTGGGTATTTATACCGATATCGTAACGTAATGTAATGAAAGTTTTGCAGGGTGACAAGAGGACTCCCCGAGATTGGACGGTATTGTTGTTTATTTTCTGCGAGAAGTGTATTAACGTTAACGACCTCTTGGAACAAAATTTATCAACTGGGAAAACTGGTCTGATTTTGTAGCTTGTGTGTATATTTGCTTTAGGGGATCTCTCTAAGAACTGTAGGAGATATCTGTGATGTAACAGTGCAATGTGTTACATTCATCTCAGAAAGTCCAGCCTCTTTCACTAAATCAAAGTATTATTAACGTTAAGGGTATCTCGTGGCAAACACTTGTGGGGAGTTTTTTAAAATTATTTTGAATAATAAAATATCCGTTATACTTTGTGTAAAATGTCAACATTTAAGGAGATAATCAACGAAAGTTTGCATTTCTTTCAATATTTCTGACTTATCTTTCGTTAAACGTTAGACAATAATGAAAGTAACTAAACTTAAATATTGAAAATTTACTCTCTTTGATTTAATAAAATCTTAGTCAAATAACATGATTAAAACCTTGCGAAAAAATCTGGTTCAAATCAATGCACGGTTTTCATTTCTGACTTGTATTAAAGCAAATGACCCATTAATATTCGATATATTATTCTCATGATACTACAACGTATTGCAGAAGATAAAAAAATGCTAACATTGATTTCGCTTATCTCCGTAACTGTTCAAATTTCACCCCAAGTGTAAAAAATATTTTGATCAAAAAATTAATAAAGCAGACCCTCAGAAGTTTTTGTTACTAGCTTCGCTAAATTTTATACATGCCTTTTTTTATCTCTCTCACTAAGAAAATAATTGTTTCCGAAATATGTTGGTTAAATATAAAAGAGTTAACTCAAGTGGATATTAAAAATCAGTTTTATTTATTTTATTTTTTAATTTTTTAATTTTATTTATAAATTTATAATGTTTCTATTAAAATAATGATAGTAAACAGTTTTCACATAGTGTTTCTCTTCTACATGAGTAATTACACTCGTGAGTAGGAGAGGAGTATCATAATACTTGAATGTATTTAATAGTGTATAGTACATACTATGTACATGTGAGAGAAAAATAATACGCAAAAAACATAATGCAATAATGTGTCCAAAATAAAAAATAAAGTAATAATAAGCTAAAACATATAAATAGTGTGCAGTACATTATTTAATACATGAATATAGTAAGAGAAAATAAATAAAATTTTAAAGAGACATGTATGCAGTTAAAATAATATTAATATTAAGACTATTTTTTAAGAAATATACTTAAAGATTATATAGTAAAATATATATATATATAATTGTAAAATAAGTAAATAGATTACACATAATATAAAATAAAAATTTAATTTAGTGTAAGGGTATTTTTTAATATTGTCACATGTCGTGGCTGCAGGAGGAATTAATGAAAACGCTGGAATTTAATAACGATTTTATTGATTACCGATTAATTATTTAAACAAACGTACAAGATAACTCAACATTATTAAATGTAATTCTCTACTTTAACTTAAACTGTTTCGTAATTTATCATTCATAAATAGACACTTTATAATCACTTAAAGACTTTATTCAATATTCACTAGAACATTCCATCCAATTCCCACACGTCTTATTTCGCTTCAGTTTATTTTGCTACGTAAGAACTCTCCTGAATATCGTAAATCAGCAAAAATAAATGATAATAAAATTAAAGGAATCATAATTTCATTCATCTAACTAATAAATTTACAAGTGATTTTACTTATAACAAATTCAAACAGGTTAAAATTTGCATTAAATCTATACCAGTAAAACTCAATCTCTCTGTCTGTCTCTATACAAATCTACACCGTTTTTCGGATTCGACTCAAATTTTGGATACTTATGCTTTAGGACCCAGCGGGTAACATAGGCGATACCCCTTACCCCTTCCCCTCCCACAGATATATTTTGAATGCAAATCTTTACCGTTCGACCTTTCAGACTCAAAATTTGCAAACTTAGGTTATATAGGCGACATTTCCTCTTCCATCTCTACTCCGACCCTTCCCTCAGATATATTTTCTGTACAAATGTACACAAGTTGACCAATCTTAATTAAACTTTGCACGCGTATTCTCAGGGACCCGGCGAGTAACATAGTGTAACGAGTGATATTTCCCCTCTCACCGCTTACCAAACCTCTCTTCACTGAAATATTTTCCTTGAAAATCTGCACCATTTGACCGATCTGACCCAAATTTTGTGTACTTATTATATAGAATCAGTCGGATAATACAGGTGACATTTCCCCTTTCCTTCTCCAACCTAGCCCCTCCCCGTGATATATTTTCTGGACAAATCTAACTAAAACGTTTGAACGTTCAACTTGAACGATTGGACCCAAATTTTGTATAGATATTGCATATATACCGACGAATAAAATATGTCAAATATCTTCCCTAGACATCCTTTCCATCCCAGTCTTGATTAAATGAAAACAAAGTTTAAATTAAAGGCTTTGCAAAACAATGGAACCTTTGTTTTACACTACGAATTAATTTTTAACTTAATCCTCAACCCGTACAACGCCGGGTACGAACAGATAGTTAGAAATAATATTCTATTGATTTTCAAAATTATTCTAAAATCGACATCCCATAAAATTTATAAATAAATGTATTACCTATCTATATATTTCTTGTAAAAAATAAAAATTTGACTAGGTTACAAAATATTGTCACTTAAATTCTAACCTGCCTTTTAGCGCGATTTTAAATTATTAATATTTCACACCAGCCAAGCTTTTACAAATTATGTTACATTCTCAAAATAGAATCTATTTAAATAATAATGATGTCGCTAGGCCTATAAATTAAAGTAAATTTTATATCAATCTCTCCTACAAGAAAAGTTTATATGTAATTTATGTTAATCTCAAGATTATTGCTTTCACGTTCAAATATAGTTTGTTATTTAAATCTATCTGAAAGCCTAGGAACAAACTTCGATAAATATGATAAAATTTTAAAACTTACCTTTGATGCTATTGTATTTATTTTAGGTTATCCATTCACCCTTCAATTTAGTTTTTTTTTTAACACCATTTCTCTCAAATCCTAGCAACAAACTTTGATCAACACGAAGGAAAATTCAAACTGATCTTTGGTGCAACTATGTGTTATTTTAGATTACCTCACTTACCTTCAAAAAAGTTTTTTTATTTATAATTCTTCTGAAATTTAAAATTTGAGCTTTTATCAAAATGAGAGAAATCTAAGATTCTTTTGATCCAGCTCCATTATACAAATTTGGTTCCATTTAAAATTGTACTACATTCAACAAAAAAAAAATTAGTTTAATTTATAATTCTTTTGAAATTTAAAAATTAAAAAAATTTAGCTTTTGTCAAAAAGAGAGAAATCTGAGTTGCCTTTGATTCAGCTCCATTATACAAAATTAGTTCTATTTAAAATTGTATTACTTTCAACAAAAAATATAAGGTTTTATTATAATTCTTCTGAAATTTTAAACACTAGCTTTTGTCAAAATGAGAGAAATCTAAGTGCTTTTGATCCACATTCTTATGAAAAGTTAGTTTTGTTACAATCTACTCGAGATACTAGGACCCCAACTTGCATTAACTTTATAGAATTTTAAATTACCTTTATCTGCAGCAGATGAGTTTATTGTTTAAGTCAGTAGAGTTATTAAAACTCATCGACTTGGGCCTGAAATTATAGAATTACAGCTACCCCAACTTGAACTATTTATTTTAGAATTTTAAATTACCCTCATCTGCAGCAGATAAGTCTCCTGCTCAAATTTAGGGAGTTACAAATACATCGAACCTTAATCAATTTGTGATGTTATTCTTTTTTCATTGTTATTTTTATAATTTATATTATTTCTCAATCCTCAGCCTCTTACAAGGAAGCTTGAGATAGTGTTCTACTTTTAAAATATTTTTTTTATAATTTATTTATTTCTCAAACCCAGCTTCCACCTAAGAAGACAGAGATATTAAAAAATTTCACTGTTATTTTAATTGTTATCCTACTCTTAAGCATCAGCTACTTTCTAGAATGGAAGATAGTATTCTATTTTTCCAATGTTAATTTTATAATTCATTTACAAACATTATCAAACCTTAGCTTCTTCTTAAGAAGTTTAAGATGTTATTTTCTTGTTCAGTCGCCATGTTCAGGCACCTTGTGAGTCACAATAAATTATAACTTAATCCCATGACTGGATATACTTTGTTTTACTGTAATTCCCGCATGAACCGTGATCCCTGGAGAAAAACAGATTCCTTGAGCAAACGATTCCACGCCCACCATGAGCGGGTTGGTGAACAACGAGGAACTCATTCGGCAGGACATCAGGTTCTGGATAAAGACCCCCCGACTTCCACCGTTGCAATATATTGAACGTTAGTATTGATATTACTATTTTTGTGAAGATATATTTTTAATGTGTGATTATACATTTTTTTTATTTGGACAAATACAAATATTTTTTGCAGCTATGGTGTACAACATTCTGAAGTATTTATTTTGAATATAAAGTAAAACCAATTAGTTAATAAAATTATTATTTTAAAAGGATGAAGAAATGCAAACACGACAGTATAAAAATGTTCTAGTCGGCTTTGTCACTAAATACACGTGGTTCAGAATTTCTGTGTTGTTATTATTGTATTATTATTTGGTATGGCCCAATATTAAATATAAATCTTTTCTCGTACCTACCTATAAAGTTTATATTACATAATTTTGTAGGATTGTATTTTTTTCTTATTATTTGTAATCCAAAATAATGTGGTTGATAAGTAACAATAAAAGAAAAATAAAATTAAAAACGTTGACGGTAAAAACTATTTTTAAGCCATATCCGTCTTTCCTCACTATAATAAACAATATCATGTACATGATGAACTGTAATATTTACTTCATCTAAATTCTCTGTCGGGAAAGTTGTGTCGTAAAAAGTAGTAAAAAGGAAAAAAGAAAAAAAAATGTAATTTTCATTTTTTTAATATCAAATAAATAACTTACCTAAGATTGTAAATATAAAATTAAATATAATAGGAAATGTCTTAAAAAATAAATGATCATAAATAATTTTTACAGAAATCATGTAAGATACCTACAGAGGTATCCGCACATAAAATTAATTGTTATGTTCTAATAAATGTGATAATCAGTAGGAAGATCTTGGATGGTATGATTAAAATTAATTATATTTTGACTCGGTGAAATTATCAGCCCGCCAACGCTGCTGCAGAACCAACAACTACTACAGCCGGCCCTGCTTTGATGATCCCATCGCGAATATTCTGCCCAACACGTTCCTGAAAAAAAAAAACATTTTAATAAAGGTAAAATTTAAATTTTATAAATATAAATTGTGACAGTTAGTCGTATAAAGGTTTTTCTTTGTTTAGACATACTTCAAACGGTAGAAAGCAGGATCGAACCTTACTATAATTAACCGACTTAATACAACTTAAGTAGCTTGCTAGTCTAGCGGTAAGTACAATAATATCTAAGTGATCTAGATATTGATCGAGAATTTATGCCTCGTTCTTGGGGACTACGAAATTAATCCTATTTTCATCACACTATCGTTCAAAATGAGCGTTTGACGTAGTAAAATGAAAAGAGGTTATAGTTAAAGTAATATTGATGAAAATTGTGTGATATGAATTTTGCGTGTAAGTCAGGTATTTATGCAAATAAAACAGGTGTCAAAATTAATTATATTTATTTGTAAGAAATAAATAATTATACATTTTATATTAATTTTAAAAACTAAGAACTTTGTATAAACCATTGCAAGTGGTTTACACAAAGTTCTTAAATAATTAAAATTAATAATTATTTAAGTACGTAACGAAGTATGTAGGTTTTAAAACAATTATAAATTAATTAATACAAACAAAATTATAATTTATTTTTGATTATTAATGAGAGGATTCAAATAATATTTAGTTTGTGACTCGTATGTTGAATTGTACTTAATTTGTATATGTTGGTTTTACTACGAAAATAAAAATACTCACAATTTTCTTGAAGAAACTCCATCCTGGCTCTGGAACTGGTGATGATGACACTTGCGAGACTTCTGAAGCCACCAGCATGGCCACCAGAAACACGACAAAGAATTTGGTTGAATTCTGCATGTTGAAGCGACAAAAATATATTAACTCGCAATTTTGTAATATGTGTTAACATATAAGCCTGCTGCTTGAGAATGCGTTGAATGCGTATTGATACCATATGGACACCGCGCTGGGTATTTATACCGAAATCGTAACGTAATATAACGAAAGTTTTGCAGGATGACAAGAGGATTCCCCGAGATTGGACGGTATTGTTGTTTATTTTCTGCGAGAAGTGTATTAGCGTGAACGACCTCTCGGAACCAAATTTATCAACTGGGAAAACCGGTCTGAATTTGTAGCTTGTGTGTATTTTTTTTGCTTTAGGGGATCTCTCTAAGAACTGTAGGAGATTTCTGCGATGTAACAGTGCATTGTGTTACATCCACCTCAGAACGTCAAGCCTCTTTCACTAAATCCAAGTATTATTAATTATATAATTACTAACGTTAAGGGTATCACGTGGGTATAAGCAAAAATTTGTGGGAAGTTTTTAAAATTATTTTGAATAATAAAATATCCGTTACACTTTGGGTGAAATGTCAACATTTAAGGAGATAATCGACGACAGTTTGCATTTCTTTCAATATTTCTGACTTTTCTTTCGACATTAGACAATAACGAAAGTAACTAATTTTGACGTTACACAATAATGAAAGTAACTAATTTTGAATTTTGAAAATTTACTCACTTGGATTTAATAAAATCTTCGTAAACTAACATGATAAAAATGATGATAAACGTGACAATAATGAAAATAACTAATTTTGAATATTGAAAATTTACTCACTTTGATTTAATAAAATCTTAGTCAACTAACATGATTAAAAAACCTTGCGAAAAAATCTGGTTCAAATTAATGCACTGTTTTCATTTCTGACTTGTATTAAAGTAAATGACCCATTAATATTCGATATTTATTCTCATGATACTACAACGTATTGCAGAAGATAAAAAAATGCTAACATTGATGTCGCTTATCTCCTTAACTGTTGAAATTTCACCCAAAGTGTAATAAATATTTTTATAAAAAAATTAATAATGAAGACACTCAGAAATTTTTACTACTAGCTTCGCTAAATTTTATTTAGAAGATATGCCTTTTTTATCTCTCTTACCAAGAAAATTATTGTTTCCGAACTAAGTTAATTAAATATAAACGAGTAAACTCAAGTGGATATTAAATATTATTTTTATTTAATTAATTTTTTTAAATTTTATTTTATTTATACATACATATTTTTTCTTTAAAATAATGAGAGTAAACAGTTTTCACATAGTGTTTTTCTTCTACATGAGATATTATACTCGTGAGAAGGAGAGGAGTATCATAATACTTGAATGTATTTAATAGTGTATAGTACATACTATGTACATGTGAGAGAAAAATAATATGCAAAAAACATAATGCAATAATGTGTCCACAATAAAAAATAAAGTAATAATAATAAATAGTGTGCAGTACATTATTTAAAACATGAATATAGTAAGAGAAAATAAAGAAAATTTTAATGAGACATGTATGCAGATAAAATAACATTAATATTAAGACTATTTTTTAAGAAATATACTATAAGATTATATAATTTTGTTTTTTTTTAAATTTATATATTATAATCACTTAAAGACTTTATTGACTATTCACTAGAACATTCTATCCAATTCCCACACGTCTTATTTCGCTTCGGTTTATTTTGCTACGTAAGAACTCTCCTGAATATCGTAAATCAGCAAAAATAAATGATAATAAAGTTAAAAGAATCATAATTTCATTAATCTAACTAATCAATTGACAGGTGATTTAACTTAAAACAAATTCAAACAGGTTAAAATTTGCATTAAATCTATACCAGTAAAACTCAATGTCTCTGCCTGTCTGTTCTCTATACAAATCTATACCGTTTGTCTGATTCGACTCAAATTTTGCATACTTATGCTTTAGGACCCAGCGGGTAACGTAGGCGATATCCCTTACCTCTTCCCCTCCCACAGATATATTTTCAATGCAAATCTTTACCGTTCGACCTTTGGGACTTAAAATTTGCAAACTTATTATTTAGAACTAGGTGGGTTATATAGACGACATTTTCCCTTACATATCTACTCTAACCCTTCCCCCAGATATATTTTCTGTACAAATCTACACAATTTGACCGATCTGAATTAAACTTTGCACGCTTATTCTTAGGGACCCGGCGAGTAACATAGTGTAACGAGTGACATTTCCCCTCTCACTGCTTACCCCACCCCTCCACAATGATATATTTTCCTTGTAAATCTGTACCGTTAGACCGATCTAACCCAAATTTTGTATACGTTTCTCCTTTCCTCCTCCAACCCACCCCCTCCCCAGATATATTTTCTATAAATCTACTTGATACGCTTGAACGTTCAACTTGAACGATTGGACTCAAATTTTGCATACATATTGCATATATACCGACGAAAAAATATGTCAAATTTCTTCCCTAGACATCCTATCCATTCCAGCCTTGATTAAATGGAAACATAGTTTTAATCAGAGGCTTTGCAAAACAATGGAACCTTTGTTTTACACTAAGTTTTTTAAATTTATTTTCAACTTAATCCTTAACCCGTGATTGCCGGGTACGAATAGCTAGTTAGAAATAATATTCTATTGATTTTCAAAATTATTCTAAAATCGACATCCCCTAAAATTTATAAATAAATGTATTATCTATCTATATATTTCTTGTAAAAAATAAAAATTTAGCTAAGTTACAAATTATTGTCACTTAAATTCTAAACTGCCTTTTAGCGCGATTTTCATTTATTCATGTTTCACACGAGCCAAGCTTTTACAAATTATGTTACATTGTCAAAATAGAATCTATTTAAATAATGATGATGTCGCTAGGCCTATAAAATAAAGTTAATTTTATATCAATCTCTCCTACAAGAAAAGTTTATATGTAATTTATGTTAATCTCAAGATTTTTGCTCTCACGTTCAAATATAGTTTGTTATTCAAATCTATCTGAAAGCCTAGGAACAAACTTCGATAAATATGATAAAATTTTAAAACCTACCTTCGATGCTCTTGTATTTGTTTTAGATTATCCATTCACATTCCAATTTACTTTTTTTAAATATAATTTCTCTCAAATCCTAGCAACAAACTTTGATCAACATGAAGGAAAATTCAAACTGATCTTTGGTGCAACTATGTGATATTTTAGATTACCTCACTTACCTTCAAAATAGTTTTTTTATTTATAATTCTTCTGAAATTTAAAATTTTAGCTTTTATCAAAATGAGAGAAATCTTAGTTTCTTTTGATTCAGCTCCATTATACAAATTTGTTTCCATTTAAAATTGTACTACTTTAAACAAAAAAAAATTGTTCAATTAATAATTCTTTTGAAATTTAAAACATTAGCTTTTATCAAAAAGAGAGAAATCTATGTTGCTTATGATTCAGCTCCATTATACAAATTTAGTTCTATTTAAAATTGTACTACTTTCAACAAAAAATATAAGGTTTTATTATAATTCTTCAGAAATTTTAAACACTAGGTTTTGTCAAAATGAGAGAAATCTAAGTGCTTTTGATCCACATTCTTATGAAAAGTTAGCTTTGTTACAATCTACCGGGGATACTAGGACCCCAACTTGCATTAACTTATATACAATTTTAAATTACCTTTATTTGCAGCAGATGAGTTTATTGTTTAAGTCAGTAATTATTAAAACTCATCGACTTGGGCTTAAAATTATAGAATTACAGCTACCCCAACCTGCATTGCAGGTCCTGGATGAAGGCTCCCCGTCTTCCACCGTTGCAATATATTGAACGTTAATATTGATATTGCTATTTTTGTGACGATATATTTATGTGTGATTATACAAAAAATATAAATATTTTTTGCAGCTATGGTGTACAATATTCTGAAGTATTTATTTTGTATAAAGTAAAACCAATTAGTTAATAAAATTATTATTTTAAAAGGATGAAGAAATGCAAACACGACAGTATAAAAATAATTGGCTTCGTCACTAAATACGCGTGGTTCAGAATTTCTGTGATGTTATTATTGCATTATTATTTGGTATGGTCCAATATCATATATAAATCTTTTCTAGTATATATAAAGTTTATATTACATCTTTTTGTAAGATACTATGTTTTTCGTATTATTTGTAATCCAGAAAAATGTGGTTGATAAGTAACAATAAAAGAAAAATAAAATAAAAAAGGTTGACGGTAAAAACTATTTTTAAGCCATATCCGTCCTTCCCCACTATAACAAACAATATCATTTACATGATGAAGTGTCATATTTACTTCATCTAAATTCTCTGTCGGGAAAGTTGTGTCGTAAAAAGTAGTAAAAAGGAAAAAAGAAATAAAATAATGAGTAATTTAAATTTTTTTTAATATCGAATAAATAATTTACCTTAGATTGTAAACATAAAATTAAATATAATAGGAAATGTCTTATAAAATAAATGATCATAAATACTTTTTACAGAAATCATGTAAGGTACCTACAGAGGTACCCGCACATAAGATTTATAGTTAGGTTCTAATAAATGCGATAATCATTACGAAGATCTTGGATGATATAATTAAAGTTAATTATATTTTGACTCGGTGAAATTATCAGCCCGCCAACGCTGCTGCAGAACCAACGACTGCTACAGCCGGCCCTGCTTTGATGATCCCATCGCGAATATTCTGCCCAACACGTTCCTGAAAATAAAATAAATAAAATATTTTTATTAAGGTATGGTTAATCTATACTAATATATAAAGAGGTAAAGTTTTTGAGTTTTATGTTTGTAAGTTTGGATGTAGGAAGTAATCTCCGAAACCGCTCATCCGATTTCAAAAATTCTTTCACCAATTTTTAGAATGGACATTTTAAGTGGTTACAGGTTAGTTATTTTCCAGTTTAAACTAAATGACTTTTCATGGTGACCTATTTTACAACTAAAGTTGGCGAAAAATTGGGCAAGCGATGCGTTTTTTACGAACGCTGCTTTAAAGGTAAGAGATATTTAAACACTTTCTCTAAAGAAGTTGTATAACTCAAAAAGTTCTATAAAAAAATTACGACGCCATATATCTATATATTAAGCTTAATACACAAATTATAATTATAAATTGAAGTATATAAAAATGTACTACAATTATTAATGAGAGGAATTTTTTGCCCGGTATTTTGTTGTTGAATTGCATTTAATTTTTTAAATTTGATTTTACTACGAAAATAAAAAACTCACAATTTTCTTGAAGAACTTCCATCTCGGCTCTGGAACTGGTGATGATGACACTTGAGAGAGTTCTGAAGCCACCAGCATGGCCACCAGAAACACGACAAAGAATTTGGTTGAATTCTGCATGGTGAAGCGACAAAGATATATTAACTCGCAATTTTTCTGTACGTGTTGACTGCAAGCCTGCCGCTCGAGAACGTGCTTGGATGCGTATTGATGCCATGTGGACACCACGCTGAGTATTTATACGACCATCAGGTGCAGCTTGCCCGCTAGAAAGTTTTGCAGGGCGATACGAGGATTCCCCGAGATTGGACGGTGTCGCTGTTTATTTTCTGCGAGAAGTGTATCAGCGCTTATGACCTCTCGGAACCAAACTTATCAGCCGGGAAAACCGGTCCGAATTTGTAGCTCGTGTGTATTTTTTGCTTAAGGGGATCTCTCGAAGAACTGTGAGAGATTTCTGTGGTGTAAACAGTTCATTGTGTTACATCTATCTCAGAACGTCCAGCCTCTTTCACTAAATTGAAGTATAATTACAGGGTATCTCGTAGCTAGAAGTAAAACCTTGAGAGGAGTTTTCTTCAATCATTTTGAATACACAATATTCCTTACATTTCGGGTGAAATGTCAACACTCATGATAATCGATCTCAAAGTTTGCATTTTTTTTCAATATTTCTGACTTCTTTTTGTTAAACGTAAGACCATCATAAAAGTAACAAACTCTGAATATTTAAAATTCACTCGCTTTGATTTAATAAAATCTTAGTCAAATAACATGATTAAAACCTTGTGAAAAAATCCGGTTCAAATGAATGCACAGTTTTCAATTCTGACTTGTATTAAAGTAAATGATTTATTAATATTCGATATGTTACTTTCATGATACTCCAACATATTACAGAAGATGCAAAAATACAAACATTGATGTCGCTTATCTCCTTAACTGCTGCAATTTTACCCAAAGTGTAAAAAATATTTGTATTAAAAATAAATGGTTCATTAACATTTAATTTTATTTCACTTGTATTTGTATTTGTTGCAGACATCTAGTTTCTGAGTAGATTGTGTCGTTATTTTTGCCAAAGGTAGCGGTGGATAGGTACTGAACGTAAATTTATAAATAGAATTTACTGTCTTTCGTTGTTTTCTATGTCTTTTTGTCTATGGTTCAAAGTCGGGTGGTTCATTTCCCGTTTCTAACAGCTGTCAGATTATTATCGGACTTCGTTGGTCGCTCGAGTACCATCGGGTCAGCGGTAGAAAAATGTATATGCCATTTCGTTGGAGAAGGTGTATAGCATTATTAAATTGGGATCATTGCGTAATGCGGTTTTTCTGCATATTGTGGGTTCCTTTTCGGGGCACCCGTACGACGTGAGTAGCAGACTGATAATGGCGGAACTCGACCAAGTGCATGACATGCAGCCACTTCTAAAGACTGGAGACGTCTGCCACGTGGCGATTGGCGAAATTTTGCAAAAATTTTGCGAAATTTGTTGCATTTCGACGTTAATCTCATCAAAAGACCAACCACAAAATCGGGCTAAATCCAAGATAATGGTCCCATTGCATTTGCAAAGAAAATGATTATTTCACTATATTATTGAATGTGCTAATAAAATAATGAAAGATAATTTACGTTTAAAAAGTAAGTATTAAATAAGATATTACACTTTAAAGTTTCGAAAAATGCACTGCATATTTTGACATTTCATAGGCAATATATGAGGTTAGGTTAGGTTATTAGGTTTGGTTTGGTTAGGTTATTAGGTTTGGTTAGGTTAGGTTATTAGGTTTGGTTTGTTTAATTTAGGTAACGATTATTTTAGTTAGATTAAATTAACAGGACATTAAATTATATAGTGAAATACTTATTTTCATTGTATGAACAACGGGACCATATTCTTGGATTATTCCCAAAATCGGATCGGGAGCGCTCAAATAAGGCCGCGAAGAAAGTTAAATTCAGATCCCGAGCGGTATAACCGATCCTTCTAAGAGTATCCAGTCTCCACTGCACAGTTGACTGTCCTGATTTTAAAATAAAACTGAATTCACTCTGAAGTAAGTATTAAAGTAGTTATTACTCTTTAAATTTTCCGCAATTTCACTGTATATGTTGATACTTGAAAGCCTTTATTTAAGATCAAAGTCTTAATCATATACATGATTTAACTGACGAGACTTTTATTTGTAGACAATACCAAATGTTTACGCCAATCAATGGATAGAACATTTTACCTTTAATTCTTTGACTCTCTTGGTTTGTCTTTAACTTAAACCCATATTTTTTTTTCAATTGTTATTGTTGTTATATTTTAATAATTACCTGTTGATAATTGTGTGAAAACTTGTAAATAGTCTCTGTATTGGTAAATATTCACAAATAAGCTGATTTATACTATAAGTTTCCCGTAAATAAATAAATAAAACGATTTTTTTTGCTCAATATTTTTGTATTATTTATGGATTGCGCTTTGTCCTTAGATAAAGTGACTCATTGTGTCAAAATGTATGGTGAAATTTTCGAAAATTTTAAGCGTAATATCTTGTTAAATATTTACCTGAGAGTTAAATTTGGCAAACCAGGTAAATTAGGTAATGGAGTTTTTAAGAACTACTATAGTTTCGAGAGGAGTATTCGCTCTCATCATCAGGTGTAGGTAAGGTATAGTAACTAATTTAAATACAAAATTTATCAATTTATTCGGGCAGTTCAGGGAGCTGCCTGTGGGGAGGGGGTGTTTTTTGGCCAATAACGGGAAGCGCTCTAGATTTGGTGAAGTGGATTGAAACGTGATATTATTCATAGATAATGGAAGTTGACCCTATTAAAAGACTTAACAATTGATGAGTATTAATTTGAAGATATATTTATGTTAATGGAGTGAGAGTTGTAGAAATATACTTACCTAGTGAGCTGGTAATCAGAGCTTCGTACTGGGAGACTACCAAGTTCACTCCATTTTTATATCTAAGGACGAATTATATGTAAGAAGAGAGTTGAAATCGTGGATACATCTCTAATTAAAAAAAATATGCACCTACCATGCTGCCCATATCATTGCAAAATCGTATAATTATTTTGTAGACGGGTACAAAACTAACCTTTTACACCTGGGTTTATGAAAATTTTATTTTTAAAGTCAATTTTAATATATAAAAATCACTGTTATCAAGGGACTCAAATAGCAAATAGACAATTAGTGCTTTATGATATTTTGATAAAAATTGCTATGGTATTAATCATCGGAATTCGAATATGTCACAAGTATTATGGAAAATAGACATCGAATTTGTATAAAAACCGCTTGATTATTTTTTAGCGCTTAAGTTTATTAAGATTAATTTATCGGGAAAATATGGCAACTTATGATATTTAATCGAAAGAGTAAAATTATAGAATTATTGGCTTAATTTTGTCAAGTTCTACAAAAATAAGAAACGTCTGCACTGTTTAGCAATTTTGAACCAACTGGGGCACAGTAGAAGGCATGCAGAAATAATTGTTTAAAACAATATCAGTAAAGATTTTAAAATTATCTTGAGCTATCAGCACAGCGCGAGCGCTTGCGCGTTAACCCGTCGGACCACCAATTTTATTTACTTAACAATTTTATTTAATATATGAAACAATCTCTTACTATGAAATGAAACGGATGTCGACCTTTAGAGGAATTCAAAGACACACTTTAATGGGTCATGTCCACGAATAAGAGTTTTGAGAGATATTTGACTCGAAACTTCTCTAAACTTCTTTGGATACAACTCTCAGCTTTTATCTCTGAGTTTATCTCTCGATCTAAACACGCATAAAAGGCACAGAAATTTATCTCAGCGTGTCTCACCACAGGTAAAGGTGACACACTAGGACTATCTAACAGGGTCATAAAATAACTGTTCATAGTGTGCTTGTTACAAAAAAATGTTCATAAAAAAATTGGTGAGTGTTTTGAATAGGTATATAGGTTCTTGTTTATTCTTTTTATAAATCCTCATATCTTTTGTCTCATTATCGGCCTTCGTGGCTCAGTGAGTATGAAATTGGCTTTTCACACCGGGGGTTCCGGGTTCGATTCCTGGGGAGGTTGCAATCTATGCGATATACTCAAGCCTGGGTGTTTTGTGATGTGTTTCGCGTCTTTAATTGGGCCTCTTGGCTTGTTGAAGTGTAAAAATAAAACAAATCACATAATTAATATTTGTATGCGTTAGTCAATTGTTTTAATAGTTTTAAATATTACTTACAATATACAGAAGTATTATATATAAGTAAGGAAAATATTTTTGTTATAACATAATAATCATTAAATGTCATTTAATAAGTAAATATAAAAAATTTTGATCAGATAAAAGTATTTAAAAAATATGTACACATATGAGTATACAATATTATGTATATAGAAAGATATAAATATTTTTATTTATTTATTTCATTTTAAACAACTCATTTGTAAATACGATAATAATATGCTCTCAAAACATCAATTATCTTATTATTTAGAATATCGATATACATTAGACACTTACGCTATGCCGATGCTAACCGCATTATACTGCTTTCCTTATGAAATAAAATATTAAACTAACTTTCCTCTTCCGCTTCAATGGTCTTGATTCCCGGCGAACCCTTGACAAATGTTTGAACAGCACCTTTGCCAATTTTTTTCTGAAATAATATAAAAATATTGTTACCTCCAAACATGTTCAGAAATCGTCACAACATGCCTTAGAAGATGCGACTTTAGATGGACTAAATATAAATTATTAAATAATTTAATATTAATCGACACACAGTTTGGAAGGAAGGGTAATAAATAGGGAGATATAGGCTTTTTTAGCCAATGTGATTTTTTTTACGTGTGAATAATATGTCAATCATATAATAATATTACGTGACATTACATAGAGAATTCATTCTAAACATAAAAGTTATGAAGGGAAGTTCATAGAAATATGATATTAAATTATTTTTCAAATCATTATTTAAACAAACATAATCCTGAAGAGATGAGAATGAAATTTTTATTTATAAGATTGAACAAGTATTGCCATTTTATAAAAAAACTAGCTTCAAATCAATAGCAAAAATCAATAATATATCATATAATATAAACTACTCGTCCAAACAATGTTGTGTAAAAGGAAATTTTATCTTCATATAATTTTCCTGACGATAAGTAAATTATTAGTCTTTACCATCCAAAATTTTTTTTTTAAATATTGGTGAAAGAATTTTTGAAATCGAATCAGTAGTTTCGCAGAATATCTCCTACGTCCAAATATACAAATTCACAAACTTTACCTCTTTATAAATTAGTATAGATATAAAACTAACCATTATCTTGATGATTCCATTTAAAAATCTGAGATCTGGTTCATGCGAAGCCGGCGTTTCTTCCGCTTCTGGCGTTTCAGTGTCAGGAACTGGAGACGATGACACCTGTGCGAATTCTGTTACCACCAGCATGACCACCAGAAATACAAAAAAGAACTTGGTTAAGGACTGCATGATGACGAAGTCAACAAAATTGCTGAGGAGTTGAAAACAGATCAGGTAATTATAAAGACGTTTGACTAAGACAACACTGAAAATCGATTTGAATCCAATCTTAGTAATAATTGAGTATTTATAGTAATGTAGAGCAATATTGATGGATGGAATTTTCCTTGAACGGACAGGCTATTTGTCTGTAATCAAATTTATAATGAACACTGTATACACAACCGATTGAGTTTATATATATTAAGCCAAACAGTTTCTAAAACAATAATTTCCTTCATGAGGATGATTAAAAACTAATCCTTGACATATAAATAGTTTAATTCACAAAATTTAACATTTTGAAAATATTGATTCTAATCCCTGGCTATAAATATACTTATGAAAGTAGATTGCGAAGAAAAGATACGGAAAAATGACATTCAATAAAGAAAATAATTTGACACATTTTTAGAGTAGAATTGGTGGTTTAGTGGCAGTTGATTATTTATGGTGTTTTGATAGAGATTACGTAGTTAATTTATTAATAACGATTTAAAATTATTAAAATTTTCACAAACATTATAAAGTAAAACATATTTCTTTTATTCAAACGAAGTTAATCGAAAATTCTTTAAAACAATGATTATTAGAACATCTCAAATGTTCTTTGACTCTGGGGAATTTGTATTAAGTTGAATTTCGACCAAAAGTAACAACTGGATTACAGTTACTACAGAATTGTTAAATTTGTTATTTTTGGATTTTTAATTTATACGAATATTAAAATTGATCAGTATTTTTTATTTTAATTAATTTTTAAAATATAAAGTAATTTTACGTTACTAAGAAAATCAATCATTGCGACTAACGTGCGATAAACCCTGCGATGGGATCCGAAACGTCGGCCAGAAAGGTCGTAAAAATAAGATATAATATCCCAGGAAAAACAAACCAGATGATTCTGAACGGCCGTGAAAATCTAAGAACGTAAGAAAATGTTATCTGTTTAAATGTATCTTGTTCAATTTAAGTGGGAGAATATGACAAGAAAATTGTATAGGTGATAAAAATATTAAAAAATTATAATTTATAGTGATAAAGAAATATTAAAAATTATAATTTCGATAAATTAATTTTACGTTATGTTAAAGATTAGTTCTTGATCACACTGATGAACGAAATGATTGATTTCGAAAGCATTTGGTTAAATATATGAAATAAATTGGGTGCATAAATAAGTTTCAATATACATATATGTGTGATTAAAATGATAAACCACGGTATATGGGTGAATATACGGTATTTGATTTTTTTGTGTCCCTGAAGGAAATGTAATCTGTTCCATTCCATATTGATAATTTCTCTATTTGACAATATTTTTAAATTTGTAATGATGAGGGCCAGAAGATTTTTTCATTTTTTAAAATTTTATAAGCACCAGAGGAAAATGTGATACCAGGGGAGTGACACTATTGGCAGAGTAGTGACAAATTAAAGCAGGAAAGTGTATTCTTTGAGTTTCGCCAGACGAAGTGACATTATTGTAACATGATATGAAAATAAGTTTTTTTTTAATATTAATAAATATTTTTACAGTGTATTTTGATAAAATATGTTTCGATGTTTATTAAAGCGTATGATCATATTAAAAAAAAAATAATGGCATACGTATTTAAAGTATATGGCCATAAAATCATCATAATCTAGTAACTGGGGAGGCCAGAGGAGTATACATTTACACCTACTTTAAACTATTAATGCCTTAAATTAAACAATTATCGTGAATAGACTATATGGGCCAAATAATAGACCATGTTCTTTATTGTTTAAGCATACAGAAATAATAATATAATAAGTTTTACATAAAATTTGTCTATAGACCATTGGAATTCAAATAGCGTATATTCACCCATATGAGTATTTGCGATAAGCATTAATAATAATTATTTATGTTTAAGTTCATCAACATTTTAACCTCGCATAGCCAATCAACAGGAAAAGCCAGTATGGATAGCACATACATTTGCATTTTTTTTCAATACGAATATTATGTTGGATGGGACCTTCAGATATGCACTGTTAAATATGACAGTTTCATTGTGTGAAGATATCGTTGCACGATATTAGAGTTGTTGAACTATAATAAGAGTTTCCTAGAAATGTTAAGTTACTTTTAGTTTATGGTTTGATTATAACATTTCATAGTAAACATGCTTAAGCAAACGAGTACCTAACAGACTTTTATCATATTACCGTTTTTATTGTGCTGTTAATAAAAGTATAAACGTGGCTTGAAAACACGCAAATACAAGCGAATGAATAAGTGTTAAATAAGAAAAATACTTGATAGAGTGCTTTATCATAATCCCGGTAAGGTTGTTTTTCTTAGTTTAACCACATTTAAAAAGTATTGTCTAATCGAGCACAGTATACGATTATAATTACAAATAAATATAAGTCTCAACTGTGAGACATTTATATCAACCAATTATGTTTCATTCATACAGGGTTATTTGGAAAACATTAATTACCTCGCAGGGCTATATTCCTGCCTTAATCATGGAGTCGAAAATGTTCAAGCAATCATGGCTTAATATCAATAGTTATGGAGATATGCGACATCGAAGTTTGTATTTCTTTTTCAATATTTCTGACTTATTTTTTGTAAAACGTTGGACTATCATTACAGTAAGTTATATTGAATATGAAAAATTCGTTCACTTTAAAACAAGTCAAATAAAGAATTTTTGCAGGGTTTTTATCATTTTATTTAGCTTGTATTGAAACGAATGAATTTTTCGTAATTGATACAAGTTACTGTAACGATAGTCCAAAGTTTTACAAAAATTAATCAGAAATATTGAAAAAATAATGCAAACTTTGATGTCGTATATCTCCATGACTATTGATATAAGTTCATGGTTTTCTGAATATTTTCGACTCAAAATCATGACAGGAATATAGTCCTGCGAGGTTATTAATGATTTCCAAGTAACCCTGTATATGTAACATGAAATGGAGCGTGTTTTCTGGATTAGATCGCGTATTTTTCGATGTTGAACACTATATTTCGCCGTGAAAAGAAAACGAAAACGGCGAGAAATTAATTAAGAATCCAGTCTGTGTTTATTTATTAATTTAGAAATATAACAAACACAAGTTAATGATATATATGAATAAGAGCATGAGATACTAGAATCGAATATATTGACCTGTGTCCTAACATATTTCATATTGTAATTTTTTTAAATGTATAAACAATTAGAAGAAAAAAAGACAAGAACCGTAGCAATAGAAAGGAGAAAGTGAATATAATTAAGCAATGAAGAAGCAAGAACACAATGAAACGAATATAATGGAATTGAAGTGGTAGAGACAATAAAACAAAGATTTAATCAGATACTCATCTGCTAAAAGACAAAAATAAATTCTATCGAAACTAGATTGATGCACGCATATAAGTACATATGTATATTTAAAAAAAACGTTGTTTTTTATGTTTACGTTTGATAACAAGAGTAATCTTTAAAAAATTCCCCGGAATTAATTTCTACGCCGGTGTAGTGGCCAATTCTATTATCGGAAATGCAAGAAGTCACGTAGGCTACATGAGTTGTTGCAAAGCATAATATGAATTTTACGTAAAATCATGCAACTGGGATACCTGCATTTCGTACCATAAAGTGAATACAAAAGATTTATGCGAAATTAATGTTAGAGTTTGAATTATAGGTCTATTAAGCGCTTATATAAATACATTTTTATTACTACATCAATTTTAGTTCAAATTTTTAATCCAAACCCACTGTCGTCGTAGACTCTTGGAGTATGCTCTCCTCGTCCTTAGGCTGTACATTTTTCTGTCCTGGATAACGTCATCCAATCCATACACCACGCATCATTTTTTTGGTCTTCCTCTGGATATAATTCGGGGAAGATAAAATTGACTAGCATATTTTGCTAATATTTTTTTAAATCCTATAGTTTTCAAAATTATCCTATGGTCTTAGTCGTAGTATCTTGTAGTTTTCAGAGTTAATAGGCAGCAGTTATATAAACAATATTTTAAACAAGTATTTTAAAAACAAACGGGATGAATAGAAAATGTTATGCATAAAAAAACTGTATATTTAAAAAAATCCAAAATATATATATATCTAATAAATCATTTTAGCTATAAAAGGTTAGAAAAGATTAAGTATGACGAAGACTAAAAGTACAAAATAAAATTATATAAAAAAACGTGCTATTTTAAAAAATAACTGTATACAATTTTTTTAATATCCACAATTACTAACAGCAAAGTGTATGGGTGTATCAATAAATTAAAAGCGTGGGGCGCTTTTTCTCAAACCCCAACAATCGCTTGCAGAATCTTTTGATTTTAATGACATGTGCATAAACTGTGATAGTGGCCAATAAAATTATATTTTCACTCTTTTAGTCATTTATTGTAAATGCGTAGGTGTTTTGAATTTTTAAAAAAATAATATAACCTATTTAAAAATCTAATTTGGTGGTGATAAAATATATTTTTAAACTACGTTCTAATATTGCAAGTTACTCGACAAAGCGAATGATTCTCATTTGTTCTTACTTCTTTAATAATTTACCATCTCTACCTATAAAACTCAATGTCTGTCTATCTGTCTGTCTGTTCTCTATACAAATCCACACCGTTTGTCCGATTCGATTCAAATTTTGCATACTTATGCTTTGGGACCCGGCGGGTAACATAGGCAACATTTCCCCCTATTCTCTTACCCCTTCCCCTTACCCTGACATATTTTCGATGCCAATCTGTACCGTTTGGCCGATCGGACTGAAAATTTGTAAACTTATTCTTAAGGTCTCGGGGGGTATTATTTGCGACATTTCCCCCTACCCTTTTAACCCTTCCCCTACCCTGATATATTTTTGATGCAGATTGTGATGTACCGTTTGACCGATCAGACACAAAATTTGTAAACTTATTCGTTAGGACCCGGCGGGTAACAAAAGTAACATTCCTTCCCTCCCCTTTTTACTTTTACCCGCCCTCTGATATATTTTAGATGCAAATCTGCACCGTTCGCCCAATCGTACTCAAAATTTGCAAAATTATTCTTAAGTACTCAGCGTTTAACATTGGTGACATATCCCTCCTATTCTTTTACCCTTTCCCCTCCACTATTTTCGAGGTAAATCTATACTGTTCGAATCGAACCTTCGTTTACCTTAATAAATTTATTTTAAACTTAATCCTTAACCCGTGCAACGCCGGATATAAACAGCTAGTCTCTTATATTGACAACTCATTTAAAGAATACTAGCTATAGCCCGTTGAAAATAACGGTACTTTTATATGCCGGTTCCCAAAGAATAAGTATTTATAGCCATAAAATAGTAATAACGACATTTATCGAAATATTAAAATATTTTTTTATATTTCCTCTGCTGGCAGTTAATGTTACTATTTTAAACCCTCGCGTTTGTGCTGGGCGTAATATTTAGAGTATATTTTTGTCGATCCACGGAGAGGCAGCGGTACGAACATGTGTTAAGTGGCCAGTTCGGTTTTGCTGGCCCGGGGTTCAAGCCCCAACCGTGAATTCGACAAAATTTCGGAAATTACATGAAGTTATGGACGGACAGACAGACAAACAGATAAACAGACAGATAGATGGACGGACGGACGGACAGACAGTTAAATTATTATGTTTGATGCTTGTACTCCTGCTTCCCATACACAAGTTTTTAACTTTGATGGGGCAGTAACAACAAAATGCAACTTAATTTGTTATACATGATGAGACCTTGCTACGCCAATGTTAAGATCTGCTGCTTTTACGGTGGATGCTGGTTCCAATAATACACGGTGGTAAAGTTACGAGTTTTATTGGGATAACTAATACAATGTAAGATATATGCCTTGGCCCGCGATCCGTATAACGCGGTGGCTCTGATAAGTCTACATTCACGCGGTCCCGGCCGACTTTACGTGCTCTTTCTCGCTCCCTACCTATTTCGCTCTCTTTCGTGAATTCCACAGCACTACAATACAAATGTATATTGTATTGTTACATATGTTGTGGTTAAAAATATATTGTAGCATGATAAAAAAAAAATAATTTAAAGTTAAATTTTTTTTTAAATTAAAATTAAAATTAAATAAAAATAAAAATAAATAAATAAAATAAATAAAAATAAAAATTAAAAAAAGATAAAAAAATAAATAAATAAAAATAAAAAATTTTTTTAAAAAATATTTGATACAAATTACTTTCACGATAGTCTAACGTTTTGCAGACGACATGTCAGGAATGTTGAAAATAAATACAAACTTTGATGTCGCTTGTCTCATTAACTGTAAAAATTTCACCATTACATGTAAATAATATTTTCTATTAAAAAGTTTTTGCTACTAACTACAAGACATACTGTATATAATTCATATATATTCGTTATATTTTAATTAAACTCTCAAAAATTTTAGAATTTATATAATGTTTGCATGCAGGGAGATCCCTTCTGACAGCAAATATGTACTCGCAACGCAAGTGCCAAAACGATGATGTAATTTGCCCGAATGATTAGTCCAAAGATGTGCGTCAGATACAGATAAACATAAACAAAGAACTCCTCTGGGTCGCGGGGATTCCATCAGTCCGCACAGCTGGACAGTACATATCTGTATAAATATTTCATTTCTCTTCCAATTAGATTCAAACCACTTTCTTGATTCATTGAGGACATTTGACTTCGATACAAATCCTCTGAGTGCAGTATAGTCGTCGATCTCGAGGCAGATTAAATTTAAACAAAATGAACTCTTCGACTAAATTCTTTGTCGTGTTCCTGGTGGCCATGCTGGTGGCTTCGGAAGTATCACAAGTCTCAGCATCACCTGTCCCAGAGCCAAAATGGAAGGTCTTCAAAAAAATTGTAAGATGTAATTTTTCTTCTTCTTCTTCATGGTATTTGCTTGAATTTCAGAAACATAAGATTCAATCAACCATTTAGGGTATATTCGAATTGATACTGAACATTCTTACCATAACTTCGTTTCTTCTTAGATATAGAGAAAATCGAATGCAACATTATTTTGTCCTTGCATACCATCCTTGCCTTGCGTACTTTATCATTTTACTCATGCACACTCTTCCGTTGTTGCAAATATAAGCAGGGCTTACTTACTTACTTACCATCACGCCGTTTACCCGTGGGGGTAGGCAGAGGGGATAGAGCGTCACACTCTGTTCTGACATACAACTCTTGCCTCATCCACATTCATACATCTTTGCATGCAAGCTCGCCGGTTGTTGAGCCATCTAACGGGAACATCTTCCAGTATTTGTTTAATGTGGTCATGCCACGTGCTCTGCGGTCGCCCTCCCTTTCTGGCGCCGTCAACACTTGTATTATATATATTTCTTACCATCTTTTACTCATTCATTCGCTCAAAATGCCCAAACCATCTGAGCGACCCTTTATTAATTCCATGAATTATGCTATTCCTAATATCTTCATTATTTACTCTATCATAAATGGTTTTGTCACACATATGTCTAAGGGATCTCATCTCCACTGCATTCAGTCTACTTTCGTTTCTCTTCTGCCAGCTCCAGGCTTCACTTCCATGTATCAGTTTTGGTACCAGAATTCCATTATGTACTGCTAGTTTTGCCTCGGTAGACATATTTCTATTAGAAATTATTGCGTTCAAAGCAACGTTCACCCTATTCCCCGCAGTCACTCTCCTCTCGATAGCGGTTCTTCGATATCTGCTTTTCCGATAATGCCAGCTCTTTCGCAGATGCTCTCCTTCTTCTTGTCTTTAATACTCGCCTCACATATTCTTTAACCGTCCATTTCTCGTCAAAAGTTACACATGATCAAACCACCTTAACGACCTTTTCTCACATTGCTACAATCAGATCTAAATTTGCTCTTAATTTCTTCATTCGTCACTCTATCTTACATAGATTTTCTGCACATGCATTTGAGCTACCGTATTTTCACTGTATTCAGTCTGCTTTCCCAATTCCATTAATTAATTTTAGCATTTTAACTTCCTAATGCATCACCAGTCTTGCTTCGTGTGGTAAATTGGTTATGTGTTCATCATTATTTAGGCCTGTTGACTGCTACATTGTTCTCTCGAGAGTTGGACTGCCAGCAGTCTCTCCATCTTTAATGTTATCATCCTGGAGGTCTCTTTCCCTGGGGTACTTCTACTTTTGCTCACATGAACCTTTTCTCTATCATCCCCAACTTCCAACGTTCTCGACTTTTTTTGCCGGCGATATATCTTAGTAGTTTCATCTCGCTGGTTCGAAGGAGGTTTTTGTTTTGAAAGTATCAGGTCTGGACTCGATACTGTTAAGTCATGATCGGGCGGACACACTTTTTGTAAATCCGCACCTTACTCTGAATTCATGTGTTAATTTTTGATACTGGTGATAATTGCATTGAACATATCATTTATTTTATTTTCCGCAGACAATCTCCTCGGATATCATTATTAACCTTAAAGTTCCCTATACACGTACTTCCCAAATACACAAAAACATTTTATTTTTTCTCTGTATGTTCCTTATGTAATGAATATACAACATAATTATGTGACTGTCTAAAAATAATTACAGTAAGTCCAAGGTAATTTAAAGACGTGTGATAAAACAGACGTCAACCAAAGGTCACATGTATATCTAATAACATTAACATACTGACATAAGTTTTGTAAATAAAGCTTGATTGATTAATAAATTAACTCTATATATGAATATTTATTACAGGAAAGACTTGGGCAGAACGTTCGAGATGGAATCATCAAAGCAGGACCGGCAGTACAAGTTCTTGGTTCGGCGAAAGCACTGGGTTAATGCTTTTATCCAAAATGCGAAATACAAAAAACTGAGCCAAATATATTTGACTCACTGGGAATTACCACCTGATATTGAATAGTGTTAACAACTTCATTATTTAAACAATATTATGTATTATATTTTTTTTATAATGTAAGACAAAGATTTTGATTAAGGATATATTTAAAAGTATACGCTTACTTACTTAACATCACGCCGTTTCTCCGCAGGGGTAGGAAGATAGGAAAGAGCGCCACACTCCTCTAATATTTCACACGATGTCTAATTTTTCTCTTTCTCGAAATAAGGTCACTTTCCGTAACAAATCATACATCTTTATAGACTCTGCAAGTATTGTGTGGATTATTCATAAATGTGGATAAAATAATGTGGATTATTATATTTGATGTTAATTTTCCGAGGCCTGGTTGAGTGACTACAATAATGTACATATTAACAAAATTTTAAAAAATTATTTATTAACTAAAATATTTATGAATCAAAAATAAATGTAAATATTAAATAATTATAATACGAATATAAATAAAAACAAAACAATTTTAAAAACATATTTATTGATTGTTTTTTAAATCTATATCCCTTCTTCCTCTAAGCATGTAAGATGATGAAAAAATATTCTAAAGAATTTATATTAATTATTCAATAAATTTATAATTTATTACACAAAAGTTCGAAAAATTTATCCATCTAATAGTACCCATCTGCAAATGTTATGATTTGGTTTAAATGATTGATTGGGTTTAATTTTAAATATGTTATCCATTTAATTGTATGGCAGTTGATGTTTTCTCGGTAAATGATGTTTAATTGATGATAAAATAATACAAAATTTTGTATTTATAATAATAAAGTGGTACAAAAACATACAAACCGCATGCATGCAGGGTGCTGTAGAAATTGTTCGTAATATTAAAATTAAAAAATAAATATGAGTAAAAAAAATTAATTGTATATCAGATGATTGTCTGTTGTTTGCTATCTATGATTTTAATTTTGTTTAAATATTCGCCGCAGCTAGGAGCATCTTTAATGTCTGATTAGAGATTAAAAAATTTTGCTCTTGTAGTATGCCTTTGGGACAATTTTTATTCTAGTGTTATCAAGTTGCTTGGCATAAAATATATTTGTATTGTCAATTTTGTACCTATATATAACTCAAAAACTTTTTTGTGCCTTTGTGGATATCCAAAAAGCGTATGACAGAGTGATAAGACGAAAGTTATGGAGGTTTATTCTGAATATGGGGTGAAAAGTAAGCCCATACTTGCAAATAATGAGGCATGCACATCTTGGTTTGATATAACAAGAGGTGTCAAACAGGGATGCGCAATGTCACCACAGCTTTTCAACCTGTAGGTATATGGATAATTCTATGAAAAAACTAAAGAAACTAGAACACTAAAGGAACTAGAACTACTGAAGCAGCTACATTGGCTTCGCCTGCCGGAGCGCATAAATTTCAAACTCTCCCTGATGATGTACAAAAGTCTTCAAAGAAATGCACCATAATATTTGATGGACTTCTGAATCCCGGATAATATCACTGGAAGGCGGCTCACACTACAGCCAGCCAATCGAAAGCGCTCTGCAAGCTGGTAGTGGCAAGGATACCTGGAGCCACCAAGTTTGCGGAACATGCTTTCAGCATTGCGGGGCCAGACATGCTTCCAGTATTGTGATCCATGAAAAGTCAAGAATTTTTCTAGAAGAGGCTGAAAACTCACTTTTTCAACATGTCACATCTGTAAAGCGCCCTTGAAGCATTTTTTACGTAAAAACGGCGCCATAAAAATTCCCTGCTTATTATGTATGCATGGAGAGTGAACTTCTGATGAATGTCGGCAAATCGAAAGTGATAGTGTTCGCGAAAGACAGAGGGGTGACCTTGTGTGATGTAATTGTAAATTAGAAAAAGTGAACGAGTTCGTGTATTTGGGAAGCATGTTAAGTAAAGACGGCAAGACTGAGAATGATATCGAAAGGAGAGTACTGCGGGAAACAAAGTAAATGGCAATCTGAATTCAATCATGGCAATTAAGGCGCCATAGTGCATGATTCACGTTTTTGCTGTCTGGAGAGTCAATTTAGTGTAAAGTTTTCGAATCTTATTGCCAAAATTGCAGCTAACCATGCATTCAATCAATTTTATTATGAAAGGTCCATTTACTATTAAAGCATTTGTTTAAAAAAAGTTAAAAAAATACTTTGTTATTATCACAAAAAAAATATAATCCCGAAGCCCTATTTAATCTTTCTAGCAATAGAGTTATCTTTGGTACACTTTTTCTCGAAATATTTCCACTAAAGACCGTATATTTTTTTAATAAATTAAATAAAAGAAGTTCAAACAGAAAGGTTGGAGGAAAATATATAATTATTTTTGGGTAGGTTGTTAAATACAACGTTTACAAAAAGATAAAAATTCACGTTCCGTCTCCTATATTGCAGCATCCAAAAAACCATTAAAACATTGATTATTTTAATTGAATTTTACATGCGTACTAAGAAAATTTCACTGTCATTAATATAAAAATATTCAAAATTTTCTACCTCATACACAAAAATTTGAATTAATTAAATCGTATAGTCTGTTAAAAGATCATTTTTCTTTCAAATCAGTCGTTGGTTGGACACCAACCACAGAATATAGACCAAAATAGAATGGCAACTGATATTTGCAAAGTGACATCTTGCGACTATGGGAGATATTATTATTTATTTATATATTCGTCCTTTTTTCTTTATTTATTTATTTATTCATTTAAATTAAATAAATATTTCGACCTATCCTGAAAATAGCAATATTGCTATTTCTGTATCTTGACAGTTATTGTATAACATTATAATGCTGTTAATTTTAACGTTTTAAGTTTGACAGGTTTGAAATTAACGAATTCAATTAATCAGATAAGCTCTAAAACGTAAACAAACGCTAAGTTATTCACATATTATGAATAACTTATTTTACTTTCGTTTATTTACGTTTTAGAGCTTTCTGATTGATTGAATTCATTAATTTCAAATCTGTCAAACTTAAAATGTCAAAATTAACTGCATTACAATGTTATAAAATAACTGTCAAGATACAGAAATAGCAATATTACAATTTTCAGAATACGGCTGTTTGTTTCTGAAAATGAAAATAAGGTTTAACAATAAAAGATGGTACATTTAATTAAAAATGTATTATCCGCCAAGAGTCAGAAAAAGAATTGGCAAAGAAAACTGACAATTATTTTTAAATTAGTCGATATTGTTACAGAATATTTTTTAAATTTCACACACTACCTTTCTGTAAAAGAAAAATCTCATGTTTAGAGCAGGAATATGTTTACATAATGAACATAATTTCAGATTAAAATACATGATTTTGTTTTAAAAACAATGTTCATATTTAAAATTCATTCAATTCAAAAACATAGAATTAATATTTTTTAAAATACCAAAACTCGCAAAGAAAATAAAAATTCAATATTATATATTTTGTAATTATTAATATTTTAGAAAATAAAATGTAAAATTGATCAGTAAATAATTTACACCACAAGCTACCATTTTAATAGGTAAAGGAAATCAATGATTTGTGATGATTATACAAAATAAGATTACACTTCGTATTCATGTGGTAGTCAATTTTCATTGCCTGTTAATAATATTACTAATATTATTTAAGTGATGTGATAAAAAAATGTAACATTCAAATAATATATTTTTTAGATTCAGAATGATTGTTTTAAGTACAAATATACAAAGGAAAAATTCAACGAATATTGATTTAAAAAAAACATTGCAATAAATTCCTACCCAATTCGATATAAAATATTTGGGAGCAATTTTAAATCATAAACTAAACTTTACATTGAACACAAAATATGTAACAAAAAATAGCAAAATGAATTTCACCCTTGGAAAGAATCAGAAGAGATCAAAACAGAATTGTGCAAAAATATATCATATAACGCAATAATTGTCCCCCGCATCAACTACTGCGGCAGTATACTATTTCTGGGTTGAAGAAGAATTGAAAAAATAACAATACTCGAAAAGAAAGCATTAAGAATTATACTAAAAATAAATCAATACACAAGAATTAAAGTGGTGCTAGAAAGTTTACCAATAATAGACAAATAATTAAATTTAATTCTATTTCTACTTATATATAAAATTAATAATGGATACAACATCTTTGAAGTATTAAGAAAAAAACAAACACAAACATGACCACTGCACAAGAGAAGATGAAAAGATTACATTTAAAAAAATCACAAATTTCAATCATGCACAGTGCTATATATAAAACTACTACTACAACGAAACTATACATAAAACTACCAGGGACATTAGAGATGTAAATAATATAATAACTTTAAGAGGAAACTAAAAAAATATGTGATATTTTAGTTAGAATAAAATTTTAAATAATTATATGTAATTCTGTATATATAAAGAAATATAAAATTATTATATTAAATTAAAGAATAAATTTTTAAAATAATAAAAAAAGGTTAGGAATATCATCTAAATGATCAAAAGTGTGAAGATATGATAAACAGAGTACATTCTAATGGGTTGACAGAATTTTCAACGATTCTTACATACATATACATTACATATACATAATAATTATTCTAGATACACAACAAGTATTCTTTTCAATTGTCATTTTACACTTCAATGTTCAGAATAATTATTTTCAATTAAATAAGCGTATACAAGAACAGATATCAATAAGACATCATTTACAATGCATTAGAAATAATATAACCGGTCAGTAAGATCAAGCGGTTTGAAACTAAAAAAGTAGAACAAATGATTTAATATTTTTTATGCTTATAGCGTTAAAAACCACACATATTGTTTTTAAACGTCTAATGATTTCGATACTGTATTTATATCTTCATCAGGACGATCGGACAATAACTTCCATAAATTTAATTTGTAACGAAAAAAGGCAAACAGTTTTAATGATCGCAAAATTATACGGCTTTCTCAAAATTCACAAAGGAAACAGCCCCATCAGATCAGCAGTATCCCAATGTAATGCAATTCCCCAACATTCAAAATAACTTCATTCATTACAAAAATATTAAATAACTCCAACGTATTTAAACCAAAGCATACAATTAAAATTTCATGCAGTCAATACCTTAAAAGATATTGTCCTGATGAATGAAAAGTTAGTATCATTTGATATTGCAAGATCATTCATTAATGTTCCCATTCAGGAAAGCAAAACACTAATTTTAGATATACTAAAAACACCAGATTTGTCGGAAGGTCTAAATGATTTATCTCTTTTATAAAACCTTGTCTCAATCAAAATATAATAAAATAGTTATATTATGCTGTACCCATTGATAAACCTTATAAGCAAATATAAGGTTTATCGATGGGTGCATGTGAGGCAATCCAAATCCTTGCAATATTCAAAAAATCCTAAAACAAATAATTGAAAATCAATTTGATAAAGAAATTTATAACATCTAACGCCGATATCTCAAAACTGCATTTTTAACTTAATACACTAAAGTACTCATGGTTCGATATTATTATGTACATTATTTTTACATTTCTAATAATATTTTACAAAGTCCACTGTCTGTGAAGCCTCTTTGTCGATGCTTAAATCTGCATGGATTTTTAAGAATGCTGCTACAGGCCGGTTAGGCAGCAACGCTTGCTTTCTTCTCTTCTTGATTTTAACCTTAAAAATAATACAATCTGTTAAATTTGACAACGCTGGAAAATGACAGACGAGTGTGTCCATTTTTAACTAAATTTTATTAACAATTAAATATTAATGGGTATTAACAATTAAATTAAATTAACAAGTGTGGGAGAGTGTGTCCATCATTAATTAAATTTTATTAACATAAACATACTTCAACTAAATTATTTATTTTGTAAATTTATTTATGAAATTACTTAGTTTAATATTTTAGTACTGTTATTTAAATTTATTTTATTCATGTTGTAAACATTTATTAATGTATGTATTGTGTATTAAAAAAAATACAACACAAGCAATCATTGTTTAAAAAATATTTAGTTATAGATTATAGTTGTATATTCTTACCCTCATCTCCTTTGCTGGAGCTGGGTTCTGAGGATTCCATTGAGATATTCACACCAATATTCATCTCCTTGGACTTGAATCTGTAGACATAATAATTTTACTTATCATTTACACATGTCAGTGGGAAGTTCTGTTCTTTCTAAAACCAGCAGTGAAATAATAATAACTCTTAATTGATAATTGTATGCATGTTATACAAAGATAGTAGTAATAATAATTAACCTTTTTTTTTGTATTTTAATCATACGGAAAACTTAGACAAATGAGTCAACAGTATTGAGATTTTATGGGAAACATAGCCTGTAAATTTATAGGAAACAAGATTTTGGAAGGGATAAAATAATACATAAAATCTAGAATTCGGTTAATTTTAAATTAGTAATCCTCTGTGACTACATTCAAAACAATTTTTTGGATATTGCTGCCTTCGCTTTTATACCCTATGTAAATTAGTTTTCCTTTGTAAAATAACTTTTTCTAATAAACTTTCAAACACACACAATTATAATAAAACATTCCAAATATAATTAATATAAATATAAAATACAATCACTCACGCGTATTTTCGGTTTCAGTATGACAGTTCAAAAGGACGATAAAATATTTCGTTTTTGTAGCAAATATCCTTTGTGAAATGTCAATATTCAGTTTCATATCGAAACAAACATATTCTCAGAGGATGTCAATGTCGGAGGCGGTGACGTGGTAGCGGGATTGTAAAAAAATAAACAAGCAAAATCGCCACAAAATAAAGACATATTTGATATGAAAAATTAAAATGGCGTCGCAAATTGTGAACAGTGTAACCAATTTGAACATTTTGCGAAACCAACATTAATACCACTACAATAATTGTTAAAATAGTTGGCATGGGTAGGTAAGTACTGACACCAAATTAGAACCGCCGAAAAATGAAATTTAAAAAAATTCCCATAAAAGAATTGATGCCATTATAACGGAATCGAAACTTTATGGATAGAGTGCGCAGGCCCTGACACCAACTACGCCAGTCGTCAGATTACGCTCCCGCTAGTTTATACGAATATATCTTAAAATGCTGCGTAAACTTTGCCTGAGTGTTAATAAAGGGAAGATATCCGTATAATGAATGCATTTTAGAAATCCCATATTGCGGGGACAACGGTAAATGCAGAAAATAACTGTTAAATGTATTAAAAATACTTGAATTTGAATGTCGCCATTTTTATTTTTTACAACTGTCAAATTTTGTTTGTTTTTGCGGGCTGATTCTGATGTTTTTTTCCATTATTCTTATCTGTTTTCTTGAAACAATATGATATATAGACTTTGTTCTGTATATACACGGAATTTTAGTCCTTTCTTTTACCTGCAAACAATATTTTTAATGAAATAAGATACTCCGTCTACTTCTTTACTCAACGGTAATTGTCATTTTTTCACGAAATAGTGATGTGAAATCTTTTGAACCGGCATTTTTTTGTGTTTTTATTTTAACTGAAAAATTTTCAGTAAAACGATATAATATTGTTTTGAGTTTGTTTGTTTTGATGTTTTTTTTGAAAAATATTCAGTAAAACGATATAATATTGTTTTGAGTTTGTTTGTTTTGAAAAATATTTTCAATTAAGAGGTCCTAGTACACGATTTTCGTATTTGCTGTCGGGCGCAGAGTTGCCAACGTAGGCGATTTTTCGCCATTTAGGCTACTCAGAACGAGAATCGGCGACGAAAAAATCTAAAAGGCGACTGGTCGCCTACTAGGCTACTTCAGAGACAAGTTATTTAAATCAGCCGAATCGCAAATAATTAAGAAAAAAAATACAAGTACCTTTGTGTAATGCTGTCATTGAAAGAATTTTAAGCGTGATGGGGACAATTAAAACAAAATTAAGGAATCGCCTGCAACTACCCATGCTGATCGCTATTCTTAGAATTCGTACCTATACGAATGTAAGAGGTGTGTTGCAACATCTTTCAACCAAGCAATCACATGGTAAGTTTTCATGCTGGTAGCAAAATGTACGTCTCCGGTGTTTTTAAAATGCTACCTATCTACTTACTTTACTTTCTTTTAACGAACATTACGGTTTTTTATATTAGGCTTAGGCCTATTTATCAATACATAATAAATATGTTATAAATAAATTGATAAAAATTACATTTTATTTTATTCATATTGATATTTTGGCGTTTGGGCTACTTTAGGCTACTTTATGTATAAGAAACGGCGATATTAGGCCAAGCGCTGTTGGCAACTCTGGTCGGGCGACTAAATTTAATATATAAACTTATTAAATCATTTTGCAAAACCCGATTATTAATTTATCCTCCGGCTATTAAGGAACCGTTTATATGCTCCATTTTTGTCGTCCGTCGTTATATATTTTTATTTATTGTGGTCAATTGTCGATATTTTTTATGAATCGTTTTACTAACTAACTAACTAACTAACCATCACGCCGTTTCCCTGCAGGGGTAGGCAGAGAGGATTGAACGCCACACTCTTCTATCCTGGCACACCACTTTTGCTTCGGCCACATTCATGCATCTTCTCATACACGTTCTACGATTGTTGCGGCTTTTAACAGGGCCATCCTCAAATACTTGTAGTACCTGATCGTGCCAGGTCTTTCGCGGACGCCCTCTATTCCTGTTTTACCCTATTTCATATAATCGGATCTTATGAATCCTTCTTTTTTCCTTTTATAACATCTTTATATGTTGTATTATTTAAATACCCTGTTTTAGTGAATCGTTTTGTTTTCGTTTATATGCTCCGTTAATCGTTTTTTATTATACTTTTTAAATAATCGTGAGCCATGCACTGATTGCGTGCCACACTCTAATTATATAAAGTTGTCATTCTAGCAAGTTACGGATAGACAACCAAATTATATTTGAGGTTACATTTCTGTAAGTATGAGTTTTCATTCTTTTCATAAAATTCAATAAAGTAATAGACAATGATCAGTGTAGATTTATACAACTCAATGCTTTGAGCATCATTATAATATAAATTGTCTTTATTTTAGTTTTTAAATATTACTTCTACCGCATACATGCATGAATGTTTTTTATAATCGTTTATTATGGTCAGTTGTTGATCTTTTCAAATAATCGTTTTTCTCCAGTTTTCATAATCAGATTTTATGATTTATATCTTTTGTTATTATGTTTATTAATCATAAGGTTTTACGTTTGTATGTTCCGATTTTGATTGTTATTTAAGTAACTTATGTAGAATATTAAAAATAAATTCGCTTCAATACAAGCAAAAAAAATGTTTAATCATTTTGCACTATCACCCTTCAGAAATTTGATAAATATATAATACTTTATAAAGTTAATCTGTGCTGTTCTGAAAATATTGGGATGTCAGATCTTTATCCCAATCTTGACAGGTATGTATAACAATATATTGACACTAATTTCGATGTTTTAAGTTTGGCATGTTTGAAATAATTAATGAATCAATCAGAAAGCCCTAAAACGTAAACAAATGTTAATGTATTCACAATTACGAATAATGATCTTTCTAATTGATTGAATTCATTAATTTCAAACCTGTCAAACATAAAACGTCAAAAAAAACGGCATCACAATGTAATACAAGATACAGAAATAGCAATGTTGCTTAGTTCAGAATACGGATGATTATCATTTTATTTGACTTTTATTATTGCGAATTAATTTTAGATATTCGATATAAGTTACTTTCATGAAAGTCTTACGTTTTGAAAAGATAATTCAGAATATTTTATTTCTATATTCTGTTTATACTTAACCATATTTTCATGGGTGTACGACTGTATAGTAATTAATAACAACTCTTGCGTGACCGCGCAACATGAGTTGAGCGCTGATTGCTTGTCACATTCTAAATATCTAAAGTCGTCTTTCCAGTAAGTTACGGACAGACAACGAAAATATTATTATTATTATTATTTTGTCTTTCTTCTACTTTTTAAGTATAACTTCTAACGCGCATACCTAAGTACACGCATAATTTTTTTAAATGGTTTTTATTTGAATTATTTAACATTGATATTAGACAAAATGTTATAAAACAATAAAAAATATAGTGAAAATTCACACACGTCATACAATTTTTCAACGCTAAAGAAAAAATAATAACATAATATTACATGTAATGGAGATCTTAAAAAAATGTTTTTCTTAAAAATCAGAAAAATAGCATAAAAAAGCAAATTTTGAGTGAAATTTCAGAAAGAAACAATATCCATTGCATGGTCGGCTTTGTCACATCTCTAATATAAGGATGGAATAATTATTGTACAGAAAAATTTCGCCAAACTTGCAAAACTTACGTTCATGTAGAAAGGGTTACGTATGTAGCACTACGCAGTTAAAAGGTCAGGCGTTAAAGTTTGCACATTTCTATTTCGTTTAATAGTATTGTATATATTTTTCGATATCGTTTTTTGTGCTTAAATAATACATGTTTGAGCGAAACTAGCGCCATTTTTAGCGGGAAGTGATTAAACTAATGCCAATATTGAAAGAGCCTCTTAAGAATCTGTCAAAGAAAGCAAGACTAGCGGTATACAATGGTGTTTAATGCCAACTCTGATCTATGGAAGTGAAGTGAAAATATTTGATCCGTAGAGTAAGGAATGTACTAATTAGAAATGAATGTAATGCTGGTTGTAGCGCGGTAGATAGAATAAAAAAGGATCTATGCGATGGTTTTGTCATGTGGAACGTAATGTTGGTTGAGAAAATATATGAGGCGAGTGTTGAAAGCCGAAAAATAGAGGGCGACCGCGAAAGACCAGGCACGATTCTACAAATATTGAAGGATGGTCATGTTAAAAGCCTCAACAATCGTAGAGAGAATAGTTACATGAGAATATCGTCAATACATGAGAAAATATATGAATGTACCCGAAGCAATAGTAGTGTGCCAGTATAAAAGGATATGGCGATCTATTTTCTTTGCCTACCCCCGAGGAGAAACGGTATGATAGATATATAGTTAGTTTCTGTACATGCAATGCTACTGTCGCAACCGGTGGTGAATAGAAATTCATTAGAATGAGAGAAACGAATTATTTTGACTTGGAAAAAAAATACCTACTCACTTAAGACTAGCAAATCAAACAAGACATTGAATGCATGCATGGCGAAAGAAATCTTTTTCCTTTTCCCGTTCCATTTTTTCCTTTTTATGCAGTGTCGTGATTATTATTTATTTTTATTTATTTTTTGCTATTTTCTGTACACTTCATTTTTTATATTCTGTACTGTTATTTTCTAAATTATTAATATTTATTATCGTTCAACTTTTTTTTAATTCATTTTTTTTTTATTATTCATTCTTCGTTTTTATTGTTTACCAGCTTCCAGGAAACTTCGTTGATCATACTTAAAGGAAATTGATTAAATACATGCTTTATATACCTATTAAATAATGTATTGTTTGTTTCTTAAAAATAAATATATGAAAATGAAATAGGTATGATATAAAAATTTATGTTTCATTAATGATTCCTAATATTGGGAACACTTGGTTCTTGAAAAGCAATCAATCTTCGTTAAAGGGGATTCTCGGGATTCCCGTCTAAAGTTTGTTCTTCCCCCAAACGGTACAGCGAATGATGCAGATGTTCCATACAGGTATATAAATGCAGCATCCCATCGATGACTATCATCAGTATCCATCAAGTTATCAAGAGAGCAACTTGAAACTTTTGCTTTTCAATACATAACTATTATAAAAATCAATAAACAAAATGCGATTTTTTGCAAAATTTTTCTCAATATTCCTGATCGTCGTATTCGTCGCTTCACAGGTTTCTACATCACCTGTTCCTGAACCGAAATGGAAGTTCTTCAAGAAAATTGTAAGATATTAAGGTTTTTAAATGGAAATTTAAATCGGGAAAATCTTTATCTATATACTGAAAAATAATATTTGTATAACAATTTATAAAAAAGTAACAAACATTTTATTTTTATATGCACACATATACTTAAATATTTTTTTGTTTTTCCAGGAAAGGCTGGGGCAGAATATTCGAGATGGGATCATAAAAGCAGGTCCCGCTATTTCTGTTCTAACAAGCGCTAAGGATTTGACAAAAGGATGATATGGAATTCGTGAACATAAATATGTTTTAGTTATATTATGTATCTATCTACTCGAAAATATTACATTTTATGATATATGAGCGAAAGACTTATATTACGGTTTAAATTATGTTAAATTAAGTATTACATTTTAAGTACTATGACATAATAACGACGCTTTGCATTTAATGAACATTATATAATTTAGATTTTACTTAATAAAATGTGAAAGTCAAAAAATTCTTATTGCTTATTCTTTCTATAGGTATCGTCTTTTCTCAGTGATAAATATATTTATTTAAATTTTTCACAACAATAATCTTCTATACAAAATATGAAGAAGGAGAAGTAATAACCTGTAAAAGAGTACTAAGGAGCATTGTTAAAATGTTTCACATTTTTATTTAGATACAATATTCGACTTATATATACTATCTGAAATAAGGTCTGCCAACAGACCCCTAAACTACACCGCAACCAAACAATCAGACGGATCATGAATTATACTATTGTCTGATATAGATTACGGTCATCAAAGTTTGTGTGTCCTGGACTTTCTATTTATGCTACACTAATAACATAAAAAATAAATATAATAAACACTCACAGTAAATAAAATCCATCTTAATTAATAATATAATAGCATAGTTAATTAATAGAGTAGCTTGTTGGTCTTGTGATTGGGACACTCGCCTCGTGATATAAAGGTCGCGGGTTCGAATCTCACTCCAGACCAGCAAGTTAATCCTATTTTTATAGAACAAGCGTTTAGCTTAATTTGAAAATAGTAAAAATATTGATGTGACACGTATTTCTTTAATATTATATAATATATATATATATATATATATATATATGCACCTACATGCACATAGACAGATAAACTTTGTATTATGTTATGATTAGGTATATCGCACTCCTAGAACAACACCGCTACCGACCGAACAACAAAAGACCGAAAAATGCCGGTTTTTACCTGTGAACGCCAAATCAACTACCTGGTCGGTATTTATGATACTGTAAGACTGCCATATTCTAGCTAGTAATATATGTAAACTAAATGAATTATTTTTATTGCAATATTGAATATTTTCAAGATATATCCTAAAATATTTCCTTCCTTCCTAAAATCCAACTTAAATTCATAAATCAACCTATAGCTTTTTTCATAATAATTCAATACTTCATTATCAAATTAGCTTTTATTGCCGTTTTATTAAATGACTCGCATATGTACTTATACAATAAGAACTGAGGCTCCCTCATCAGACTCAAGAGCTTTTCTTCACTGATGAGGTCTACATGACTACAAAGTATAAAAAAAATGTTAATTTGATATGTAAATATACAAGAATTTTATTTGTACCATATATTAAATAAAAAATATAAAAAATATGGAACAGTTCAAAAACTAAGGTGTATATAGCTGTAAATCAAAAACCATATGTGGGGTATAAAAATGTTTTGAATGCAGTCACCAAGGATTGCTAATTTAGATTGTACTGAATTATAGATTTTAAATATCTTTTCCTTCAAAATCATGTTTCCTATAAATTAAAAGGCTGTGTTTCCTATAAAATCTCGAATTCAGTACATACTTAATCAATAATCCTCGATGATTGCATTATTTTTTTTAAATATTACTGCCTTTGCTTTTATACCCCACATATATTATGTATACAGCATCAAGGTGGTTTAGTTTAACTATTAATTAGTGTTGAGACAAAGAAATAAAAGTCAACAACTTCATTCAAAGTGCGATTTCATCTGAGCTTGTCCTTTTGGATCGCGGTGGTCTTGTTCTAGGGAGGCGACATTACTTTCCCTCTGAAATTTTTTTTTCGTTATTAAAGTTAGTTGTAGTTAGTTTCGTTAAGTTAGTTGTAAAAATTCTATATTACTAATATCTATATATAAAGAGTAAGTTCTAAACTATTTCATATATTTCAATCATACAAATTAATCATTTGGGGTATATTTAATATTTTACGTATCTGCTTTTTTCAACCGTAGTAGTTCAATTTGTGATTTTAGTTAGAAGACTTACCGATTGTTAAATTTTATTTTATGAAAACATAATATGGATTCAGAAGGATCAAACTAATAGTTTTTTAACACTGATATCATTAACATATTTGACCATTGATTTTTATTTAAACCAAATCGTTTCATTTACTACAATATTCATTTTTTAGCAATTGTAAAATGAAATTAATTATTTAGCGTTGATATTTTTAAATAATAAAAGTTCTTTAATAGTAATAAATATATAAAATAAATAAAATGATATTTATAAATATATTTATATATCCAAAACAATATCTGTGCATTTATTTCATAATCTGTATAAAAGACGAAGTATATCTATAGAAAACCTTCTTCCTCGGTTATTAATTATTATAACTATATCTTTATTTTTCTCATGTTAAACACTATTTTTATTAAATAAATATAATAATCAAGATTAAAACAGGGTGGACAATCGCTGGACGAATTCAGTCATCTAGTGATACCCGAGAGGAATCACGAAGCCGACAACTGCACTAAAACGCTGACTGATGAAATCATAAAATTCTGTGGAAATACATCGTAGCAAATAACAATGTACAGCAGTGGAAAGAAAGCAGCTGATTATTATGATGATGATTGTATACTTCGATTAATTAGGTTGGTTATAACAGGCGTGATTTGTTTCGCTATTGCTGGTATGTCCCAACACTTGATGCTATCAGTGCCGGGTGATTAGTTACAATCCAAATTAAATATGATTTATTGAAAGGTCTGGCATTCTTTTCTTTTCTTAATCTTAATAATAATAATAAAAAAAATCTTTTGTCTGTTCCCGTAATTAACCAACTGTTTTCTACCAGAATCGTCAATACTTTATTTGTTTTTTAAAACAACAAAAAACTAGTTCATTGTTCTCCATGACATTTCAACTATTTTATCTAATTTTTCTTTTCAAGTTGCTTTGCTATTATATCAGTTGTTTTTTTTTATTATTATTATTAATTTGAGTATAAAACTTTTTAAATAATACAGGTGTGGTACACTTTATGGATAATTCTTTCTTATAAAATATATGTCTCTGTTACGTTAAGTTCTATAATTTTATTGTTAAATCATATTATACCTTCATATTACTTTTTACTTTATATTTTTATTGTTTTATTGTTAAATCATATTATACCTTCATATTACTTTTTAATTTTTCTTGATGTTATTTGTTAATTTTGTATGTAAAAACGTCACTTCAATGAAGATTTCCATGAAACTATTAGATACCATGATTTTATTAGTAATTAACAGGTTATTTTGATCATGTGGAACAATTCATGTTTCTAGATAAAAGCGTGGGTAAGATTTTATGCCAAAGTAATCCATGGAATTCCCAACGTCATGCAAATCATTAAGAGTTTCATTAATCAATAAAATAGGGGATTCACTCTGATACAAAATATATGCAACTTATTATAAATACATTACGGGCCATAAAAATTTGCCCATGTAAATCTTATAATCGAAATAATATTTATGTCACGACGATGCACGTATAATATTTTTAATAAATGGTCATTAATCTTTATCCATCATACTTTCAAATTACTTTAATCATGTGGAATAGCTCGTGTTTCTAGATAAAAGTGTGGGTAAGATTAAAACACAAAGTCATTCATGGAATTCCCAACGTCATACAAATCTATTAAAGTTTCATTAATCAATAGAAATATTAAAAATTCGCAACTAATTTTTCATACATTACCGGGCATAAGATTTGCACGTTTGCAGTAAATCTAATTCTCATTATAACGACGTTTTTTATAATAGTAAAGGTGGCATTCCGTTCTTGGCGACCGCGACCAAGCGAGCAAGCGACCATGGTCGCCGGTCGCGGTGCGACCCACGCGACCATGGCACACGACCCATACTTAAGTTCAGTGTTTCTGCAGTTACTAGACTAAGCAGTTGTGTTCCAAGTATTATGTCGGACGTTTTAATTACGAATAGAAAAAGACTTATAAAGCAGTTATTGGAAGACAAAGAAGATTTTTTTTTTAAATTTATTTAATTTATGGTACAAATCTGTATTTAGAACTGTAAAGAACTGTTTCTTATATATAACATATCAGATTAAACATTTTTTTTTTAATATTTGGTAGTCATGTAGACCTCATCAGTGAAGTGAAGCTCTTGAGTCTGATGAGGGAGCCACAGTTCTTATTCCTTGTTATAATATACAGGTACATAGTATATACAAGTTATTTATTAATACAGTTAAAAGGTAAATTGATAATGAAAGCATAGGAGTTATTTTGAAAAAAGCTATAGGTTTAAATGATTTATGAATTTAAGTTTGTTTTTAGGAAAATTTTAATTTTTTTGATTTGCTCTGAGAGGTTACTGATGCATCGTATCTCGATAAGATAAATTATTATAGTAATTAATGGCTTTATAAATATAGTGATGCTGCATTTGGGTTGTTTTACATTTAGGCATTATGAATTGGTTTCCATTTCTCATCAGTTTGAAATATTCCCGGTTTTCTGTGAGGTTTTTTTCTTTACATATTTTTAATATGGAAACTTGCTTGAAAATATCATCTACGTTTGGTGATGATATTCTTATTATGTTAATGTCGGTGCCTCTGGAATAGAGGATAAAGATCGACTCAATTTTCACAACGCGAGGGGTGCTTTAGAGGTGGATGCATGTATAGGTGGATTTTTAGCAATTAATTCCACCAATACCTCGTCCTCGTGCGAAGAAAACACCGCCATTTTGATGTACTTGTCGGGTGCAACGCGCGACAGCACTGCCTCCGGTGCGACCGGGTCGCGGTCGCCAAGTCGCTCGCAGGCCACGCCCACCGGTTGCGCGACGCTACCGCAGGCATCCGTCATACTAATTCATACGAAGCGGTGGGTCGCTGTCGCGGAAAGCGGTCGCTGGTCGCGGTCGCAAAGAACGGAACGCTACCTTAAGACAAAAAGATAGAAGAGGCGTTCGCGTAAAGTTTCTAGGTGAAATGTCGAAACATCTGTCAACGATTAAGGTTGACGAAGCAAAAATGTAATACAATAGCGGTAAAGACTAGATTTTTATGCTTCATTGCTATTCTGGGTACAGGGCCAATAATATTTTTAATATATTGGTTACCACCCTTACAAATACATTTTTTATATAATTGCATATTTCTGTTCTAACCAAAAGTAATTTAAATTTAGATGTGTAATTAAAATAAAAATTATACAAAAATCATACATCATTGAAATTAACGCTAATGTAAATTTTGGAAAAAGAATCGAAATTAAATAGTTATGGAATAGAATATTATGATATATTGAAATCTGAGTAATATGATCTACTAGCTGTTTATACCCGGCGTTGCATGGGTTAAGGATTAAGTTTAAAATAATTTAATGAGGGTAAACGAAGATTTGATTCGAACGGTATAGATTTGCATCGAAAATATGTCAGGGGGAGGGGAAGGGGTAAATTTTGGAATAAGAATCGAAATTAAATAGTTATGGAATAGAATATTATGATATATTGAAATCTGAGTAATATGATCTACTAGCTGTTTATACATGGCGTTGCATGGGTTAAGGATTAAGTTTAAAATAATTTAATGAGGGTAAACGAAGATTTGATTCGAACGGTATAGATTTGCATCGAAAATATGTCAGGGGGAGGGGAAGGGGTAAATTTTGGAATAAGAATCGAAATTAAATAGTTATGGAATAGAATATTATGATATATTGAAATCTGAGTAATATGATCTACTAGCTGTTTATACCCGGCGTTGCATGGGTTAAGGATTAAGTTTAAAATAATTTAATGAGGGTAAACGAAGATTTGATTCGAACGGTATAGATTTGCATCGAAAATATGTCAGGGGGAGGGGAAGGGGTAAATTTTGGAATAAGAATCGAAATTAAATAGTTATGGAATAGAATATTATGATATATTGAAATCTGAGTAATATGATCTACTAGCTGTTTATACCCGGCGTTGCATGGGTTAAGGATTAAGTTTAAAATAATTTAATGAGGGTAAACGAAGATTTGATTCGAACGGTATAGATTTGCATCGAAAATATGTCAGGGGGAGGGGCAGGGGAAGGGGTAGGGGTAAATGTCGCCGAGTCCTTAAGAATAGGTTTCCAAATTTTGAGTCCGATCGGTCAAACGGTACAGATTTGCATCGAAAATAGGACAGGGGGAGGGGAAGGGGTAAGAGAATAGGGGGGAAATGTTGCCTGTGTTATTCGCTGGGTCCCAAAGCATAATTATGCAAGATTTTAATCGAATCAGACAAACGGTGTGGATTTGTATAGAGAACAGACAAACAGACAGACATTGAGTTTTATAGGTATAGATTTGTGATAGGAGTATTACAATATTTTTATTTCGATTTTTACGTTTGTTTCATTTTTTTTCAAATGTATGTTTACGTAAAAGTCACGCTTCAATGCTTTCACTGCCATTCTATTTAGAATGGTAGTGAAAGCATGCTACAAATAAAATAGTTAAACGTTACATAAAATAGTAAAACGATGTCTTCAACGTGCAGGTATGCGTGGAATTTGACATCAAATAGCTTTCAAAAAACAGTTATTCGGACAAAATTTGTTACCATGAGCTAAACTTACTAGTATACTACTCTGACAGTCAATAAGTTCAGTAATGTTTTATTGAGGAATGAGCCAAATCTGAGATATTCGGTTCTAAGTGAAGTGTGTTCATACGGAAGTCTGATGTTGATCAATGTGTTTTTTTATAATATCTGGTTGCATAATAAGATCATTTATATCGGAGATAATATTAAGATTGAGATGATTCTCAACGTTAAGAAAATTTGAAACCAAATATGAAAAATAATCTTATTTCACTCATGGCGTAATCAATAACCGCAGCTCTCGAACATTTTTCTTAGGGGAAACTAAAATATAAATTCCTCAGTTCCCAAATTCTTAATTCATACGCGGAGGGGTCGTTAACTTAGTGCACAAAAGTGCGATTGATAATGTCACGCATCATAGGACAGATTGGGCTTTGACCGAGAATTGAAGGAGCAAAAGACGGGAAAAGATGAAGAGTCTTGCCGAATCTGTGCCTCCTAGGATAAAAGGACTATGACGATGATGATAAATAGTGTTGAAAAAAAATTAAAGTCATTATTATTTCAAATAGGGTGGACACATTGATAGTTTAACTACTAAATATAATATACTTAAACTTATAAATTTTTTTTTACTGATTGCTATAATTTTTTAATTGTAATAAAATTGATAAATAAGTGGAAGTTCAACACATAATGAAATATTTTTTTGTTTTTTAATAATTTAAAATATTTTTTCGTAAGAATACAAATATAAATGGCCGGTACTGTATCTTTTGTATCGAGATGAAGTATCTGAACCGATAAGTTAGAAATTGTGAGGTCACAAATGCATAATACGTCCAGTAAATATAAACATATAGCTGTGTTTAAATGCGGGGATTCCATCACTTGGAATGGATGCTGTGTTGTATCTGTATAAATACTCCATTTCTCTTCCAATCGGAATCACAAAACTTTGAAGTTTCATCGCATTAGTTTGGATTCAAACCAAATATCGGTTTAGTAAAACCGTCGAGTCCGAAGCAAATTTAATCAAATAAACATGAACTCTTCAACTAAATTCTTCGTCGTCTTTCTGGTGGCTATGCTGGTGGCTTCCGAAGTATCGCAAGTGTCAGCCTCACCTGTTCCGGAGCCAAAGTGGAAGGTCTTCAAGAAAATTGTAAGTAAATATTTTTCTGTAAAATAATAGTTCTTTTGATTTTAATCTCATAAGGAATGATTCAATTTAATTTTTATCATGCTTATACAAATGTCATAGACATTTTAAAATATTCATTACGATGAAAATTTGTGTGCAATATGATTTTTTTTAAATGTTTCTCCAGTAGGTTATAATAGTATTAAGTGTTATAATGGTATGAAATTATCTTATTTTTACTAATGAAAACATAATTTATTTTTCAATGACAGTATTCATTGTATTAATATACAAAGAAATAGTCTATTTTCGGGGCAATTTTAAAATTATTAATTAAAATTCAATATATTGAAGATTAATATAAAACGATAAATAATATTATTATTTGAATCAGTATATGTATTGATTCGGAATTATTAAATGTTTTAATTTTTTCATACTTTATTTATTTCAGGAAAGACTTGGGCAGAACGTTCGAGATGGAATCATCAAAGCAGGACCGGCAGTACAAGTTCTTGGCTCAGCAAAAGCACTGGGTTAATTAAGGCGCGCGCTTTCGTCCAAACTACAGAGATAAACGCTTATTTAATATACCACCTAAAAATATTTATTAATAATGTAGTTCTGATACTACCGTATTAAGACAATGTGTCGTATTATATTTTTACGTTTGTGTTAATACCAATCTTTAATCATAATATTTTTAGAGAATGTTTCATATAAATTATGTTTAAATAAAAAAATATTTAATACAAATTCTTTCATTTATTTCAAAAACACATCTTACTTTACCACAAAAAAAAATACAAAATATATATTTATGGTAAAATTAACCCAATTAAAAACGAAAACTTTGTGTAATTCATTTATTGGTTTTACAAATAAAGATGTGTAAACAATGTTATAATCATTAGAAATTATAAAAAAGTACTTCAGTTTACAAAAGTTCTAGTAGTGCTGAAAAAAAATCAATCTTCATATAATAATAAGCAGAAAGCAAGTGCTTTGATCAATTAAATTTATTTTTAAATTTTACGTCGACCGGTTTTTATACTGCTTTTTCTATGTCGTGCGGACATATGGTATGTATGTAACGGTACTGATGTTTTTAATTGGTAAAGTGATTTAATATTCAGGGTTTTTATATCTACCAACCTACTTTGCTTGTATTATTATATGTAAAATTTCAATTATGTTAATTTTTTTCCAAAAGCCCTTCTCTCTACATAAAAATATAGTATAGCTAAAACATCGGAAAAAGTATGACAACTGAGGCTCGTAAACAATATTTTGTTCTAATATACGACATGATAATATGATTTCTATAATAATACAAAATGCGGGACTTTCCTTGAATTGAAGCTAGCAAGAAAGAAATAAGGCAAAACAAATCAAATCGACAAAAAATCGCTTAAATAAATTTTAAATGTAAAAATATATTAAGTATATTGAAAAACCAATATGGAGTATGACAGTTTATTAGATACTTTGAAGCTCGTGTTTCTAGATAGAAATGACGTAGCGAACCAAAAATAAACTGCGCATATTTTATGTCACCAGAACTCAGCATTCGGGAGTTTTTACTCCTCAGACAGTCAAGTTTTACACTTTAGTATCAAGATAAAATATTATAAATTGCAATTTTCGGTATCCGGCTCGTGAATAAATTTGGTGTAACATCTTCATTCAAATAATATAAAAAGATTCTAGTACCTACCTGTAGTAATTATTTTAAAAATATTTTCTTAGGAAATAAATTATTTTAAGGAAAATTTAATATTTTTGTGATGGTTTAATTTTTATGAAATCACATAAAATTTATTTTATTACACTATACAGGGTTATTTGTAAAACATTAGTAACCTTGCAGGACTATATTATCCTGCCTTGAATATGAGTCGAAAATGTTCAAGCTATTATGACCTAATAATCATAATCAATAGTTAAGGAGATATGCGACATAAAAGTTTGCATTACTTTTTCAATATTTCTGACTTATTTTTTGTAAAACGTTGAACTTTCATTACAGTAACTCATATTAATTACGAAAAATTCATTGGTTTCAATACAAGTTAAATAAAATGATAAAAACCCTGAAAAAATTCCAATTGGAATGTTTTCCATTTGGAATTCAAAGATTTTTATCTTTTTATTTGACTTGTATTAAAAAGGGAATGAATTTTTCATATTCAATATAAGTTACTGCAATGATAGTCCAACGTTTTACAAAAAATAAGTCAGGAATATTGAAAAAAATATGCAAACTTTGATGTCGCATATCTCCTCAACTATTGATATTAGGTCATAATAGGTTGAACATTTTCGACTCATTATCAAAAACGGAATATAGACCTGTGAGGTTATTAATGTTTTTCAAATAACCCTGTATATATCAACAATGTTTTGCAACAAATATTAAAAATATGATATATTTTTAAGTGGCTTTCGAGTCTGGATGTGAAAATGATCACTGGCAGATCAACTTTGGTCGCCAAAGAACCCAGCATTTATCACATCCATCTTCCTATTCACTCCACCGGCAAGCTCAGTTGATAGACATCACTCGGGGGCGGTTCTATGCTTACCGTGCGCCGGTATGTCTC
>JADDOH010011207.1:0-71563 GCA_016648135.1 Agrypnia vestita | reverse complement strand
TTTCTAGACGGGCCATCGTAATTAGTACGCAAGGTTTGTTTTCGGTCTCCTCGTCACGATAAAATACCAAGTCACGTAAGCAATAAAACAGATAAGACGCAAGGAATCATATCCCTTGTCAATGTAACGAAAACATTCATTGATTTCTTTCGAGCTGACGAGCTAAATTATCCAATCTTGGGTTAATCGTGTTCATGTTTGTGAATATTGTGATATTTGCTTGTCCAGTCTCGTAAGGTGTAACAGAAAGTAATTGGGTATTTAAATTCACATTAATAAAAAATCTAGTTTTTAGAAGTATTCTCAATACTTCCTTAGAAAGCAAATTTCAATTAAAAAATTGAAGTGTTTTTTATTTATAAAATCTGTCTTGATACATTTTATGGAACTGATGTGACAATTTGCCTTGAAACCTTGGCGTTTTTGTTCTGAAGGTACATTTGTGGAATAAAAAAACAGAAGAGTCCATTTATATTGTCAAAGTTTTGGAACAGTAATGTTTCTGAAACGAATCGTACGTGGGTAAAGTTCTTCTGTACCTACATACCTACATTACAATCGTTTTTCATCGTCTAATTTATTTTGTTTTTATTTTATGTTTCAAACGTTCGCTATTTAGTAGTGTTTGTGGTATTTGATTAATGTAGAAGAACATTCTAGGACAGGTTTTAAACACTACAGTAAAATATAATATGTAGTACAGTATCGTCTGCTTGGAAAACATTCTCACTATAAACATTTTAAGCGAGTGTCATTAAATCTCCCAAACCGTGCGACAATAAGATTTTTGAAACCACTGTTGATATTTTTGTATGATTCTTATATAAAAAAGCATGTTTTAAAATACGTGTCAGATATCAATAGTCATCAAAATCTAGAGTCCGCTGCAAAAATGTATTTCACTTTACGTAAATTTGGATATGTGGATTTTGGATCTCAGTAAACCTCCGCATTAAAAGTATTCTGTGATTACACAAAATATATTTTACATAAATCAAATTGGCCATTGTGATGAAAGAGTAAACACGTCAATCAACCAACTGATGTCGACACATCCAAAAGGTTTGGTAAACATTACCAAAACGTTTCTCAAAGAGCTGGTGTGTATGTGTTGAAAGTATGTCGTGTGGAAAAGGTACGCAGTCGATCTGAAAGTGTCGTTTAAAAATAATATGTCTCCAGACTTGCAGCCCGCCTTCTGGAACCTGGAACCGTCGTTTATCGAACCCAACCGGCTTTCCAAGTATTTGCTCTCGTACTTACGTCTGTACATTCTCACTCGTATGAAAACATCAAAACATGAATTATTTACTTTTAGATTACAATATAACATTTTCAAGTACACTCGAAGTGTTCAAACTCTTGAAAATATTTTGTGCGAGCGTTTTCTCTTAATTTTGAATAACCCGAAAATCTCTCGACTTGTCTTTTAAATAAGAGAAATGCATTCGAAAGTTATTTCACTGTTGAATGAATACGTAGTCGAAAATGCCACTTAGCCGGGTACTCGTAATTGAATCTGATTAATTAGGTTAATGTACGGAGATGCAATACTCATCAAATATTTACAATGCGATATCATACCGACGGTATTATTAATACATGCATTGATTGAGAAACTACTGAAATTTAAACACACGTACGTTTTGCGTACATTTCGACAGATATTTAAATAAATATTTGAACAAATGGCTGATGCGTTTATAAAAAAGCATTCGAAAGTAATTGATTGTTTACGGCGCGCTTTTTTTAACACAAAATAAAATTATATATGAGGGGTGAAAAGCAGAGGCAGAAATAACCAAGAATATGTTTATAATGCTTTCACCGAAGATTACTAATTTAGGATGTACTGAATTCGAGAATTTAAAGGAAATATAACAACTCTATCTCTTCCGACATTATATTTCCAAATCACTGTTTAAAGCAAACGGCAACATCCTAGTACCGTAAAACGCAAAGGCAGCAATATCCACTTCAACCAATCAACCCCAAGGATGTGTCACGTGACAAAATAGCCGCTTCGTACTAATATAAAGTGAGAGTTGATTTCGATTTTAGACTGAAATATCGTAGCAAAGGCAGTAATATCCAATAATGTAAATATCAAAAGCTGCAATATCCACTACTTGGTAACAAACACAGCAATATCAATATTTTATATTTATTTGTACACGTATATAAAAGGAAAACTGAGGTGGCAATTGTTTTTAAAAACTTGTTTCCAATATGATGTAGGTTTCATAAATTCCAGAGAAATTTCCTTGATTAGTGACAGATTTTTTGTGTTAATCTCAGAGACACATCGGTGGGATTTGCTGCCCTTACTTATATTCCCTTCACATATTGCTTCGCTGAGGTTACAGGTTGTAATTCGTAGTCTCCTTGTTGCTGGCCTGTTGTGTTTCTCGCGCAGCAACTAGCTGTAGCCGTCTCATTACTATTTGTCAGTCAGATGTCGCTTAGGGCGTCGTCTCCGTTAAATACCAGAGGTCGGAGCTGTCTGCCCCCATGCGCCAGCCTGGGCAGGATGTATGGAGACGTTCAATTTACACATATGACAACCTCCGCCCACCGCGTCAAATTATCTTATTATATAACTCATCATACGCGGTACGACACAAAAAATTCCTCCACGAATCTGGCTTAGCCTTTGTTCTCGCTCTTTTTTGTGCTTGTAGCACTGTTTTTTGTGCGCTTGCGGTATTCTCGCTTCAATGATTTGATTATTTCGAGTTGGCGATTGATTTAAATGTATTTGCTTATTACTCGTTTTTGTAGACACCTTGAATAAAATCTCTAATAAGAATTAATGTTTTTCCATAACATTGTAGTTTCCAAGACTGTAGTGCTAACGGACTCCACGGTCAGGGTACATCGCTAGCAGCCTATTGCGCGTCTTATTCAACACTAGAATTAGATGACTCAAATTTTGCCAGTTTTGAGATATTTACACCAGAAAAATCTTAAATAGTAAACTATTTAATACTAAAACTAGATAATGTATACTTGCTATTATATGAAAAATATTAATCATTTATAAAAATCCATATAAATAATAAGAAAAATTACTAAAGATTAAATGCTTTAACTAAATGTCTCACGATATCTTTTTTTTCATTGACATTTAATTAATTTATCTAAAGTACATTATGTTACTAGTAAGTTGTATTAGAAATAAGGTACATTAAGATTGATCATTGAGGAGCAGGTCTTCATTGAGCATGACAACTGTAACTGTAATTACCAATCTAAAAACTTTTTTTTTTCGGTTATCTAGTTCTAGTATAACCAACGAAATACAAATGTCAAAGTGCGCCGAAGTCAAAGAATATTCCCGGCAACCCAATAATACCATTAAAAATGTATTATTGGGTTGCCGGGAATGTATAAAGTCCTAGATTATTGCTTTTTGCATATTATTAGTTCACTAAATTTATTCTGATAATGTTAACATGATTGCCTCCTAATTTGCAGCTTTTAATTTGAGGGTATCAGTAGGCAGCGGTGTAAAGTCACATGTAAATGGTAGTCTTTTGATACCCATTGAGCTTCAGTTGATCGCAGTGGTCAAACTGGTAGCTCTTGGTATCTGCACTTCCGCCTCGTTACCAAAACCAGTCATTCTGGTCCTGGTGCGGTGGCTCGGTGCATGCCTCGGTCTTGCGAGTGCTGGCCGGCCCGGCTGCTTGTGGCCCTTCGCCGCTGATGCATTATGCAGGAGCATATCTCCACTGCGACATGCGATGCCTCGAGGCGTCTGCTCGTACCTAAGCCAACTCACGCGGCGTGATAGTATGCTAGTACTCATCAAGTTGTCACTTTTGAGTGTCGCCAAGTCTCTATTGTTTACTAGAAAATACTTATCAATGTATTTATGAAGAACCAATCGTTTCACATATATGAGAAATCTCCATTTATTCTGTTTCTCAAAACATTTTTCTATTATTTTGATAATTCATTCTGGAACCTCTAGAATTTTGTTCAAATAATTATTATTTCAAATTTTGATGCTGTTTACTCATAGTAGAGTTCCATTTTTTTCATTTTATTGTGGCCTTCAACAGTTAACTACTATCAGGCATTACACATATAATATAATAAGATAATATTATTATAAGCGTATACAAAAAAATTATAACTTAAAAATACAAAAACAAGCACATTAACTAAGTCATTGTTAGAATATTATTGATTTTATGAATACTTATATTAATACTTTGAATGTATATATAAACTACAAAATTACATGATACATTTACAATAAATTATTACACACATCCTACAATAACATAGAAAGTAATGTACAACATACAATATTAAAGTTTATTTAAAAACATAAAATAGAATTCCATTTTTCTGATTTAATTAAAACATTTAAACTTTTTTCTACTATTTACTGTTTTTGATCGTACCAATTTCAGCCTTTCTTCAGACATTCAGATATTTATATAATTTTGGTACAGGAATGCTTAACAGAGAGTCTATGTAATGTTAATATAGTAGTGAGTATTTAATATTTAAAATTGTGAATATTTTGAAGCGTCGAGTTTATTTACAGATTTGTAAATAAATTTTATCGAACATAATAATAAAGAAATTTACATTAATAGGTATGTGTAATTATAATTATATCATTAAGCTTTCTGGTTGCTTATTAATTATAATTATGGATTCAAATTTACAAAATTTGGACCTTAAATTGTAATAATCAGGTTATTAATAAGTTTACCGTCGTCAAGTATCCTTTTTTTAGTAGACAGCAATTTTGTATTTTAAATTAAAGTTTTTTGGCCCAAAATGTGTTTGTACTGGGGATTAGAAGGTCTCTTCTAAATATAATGCGATTTTTAGTGTCGCAAAAATAATTTAACGTGTCTTTTTTGTTTGCATTTACGTGGGTAGTGATTTTTGTAATTATTATTTATGAAAACTTTATTTATTCAACCTTAAATAATTACTTGACATGTTAAACTAATGGTTATTTTTATTGTGTCGTGGACAATATCTTCCTGTTTAGTTTGGTATTTGTAGTATTTCTATACAGCGCGCGGGGTTGCAAAGAAAATACTTAAAATACAATATAGTATAAATGTTCTGTGGAAAAACAAGATATAACAGGAAACTGTTTTATTTTCCGTGGACCGGAAAAGAAATAGAAGAAGAGTAGGGAGAGAGAAAAAGAGGAGTACTCGAGATAAATTGTATTTTCTTTGTAACGGTAGATACTAGGTATTGTGGCTTTTGTACGTTTTTTCCTGCATTATTTAGAAGCGAATTTATGAAATTAATATTTCCAGACGAAGCTGCAACGGATGCGATTAGGAAAATATGAAAACGTGCGCGAAGCAAGCTGTACCGAGTTGTCAATCAGAGCTAAAATGTTATTTATCCCGGGCTTAAGTAACGCAGATATTGCAAAATACGATATTTACACAATTCCTTTGATGACCATCAATATTTATCAATCTGTCATATTCCGTAACCCGGCCGCGTGTGCATCAATAAAACAATCCGACCGGGGTTTAAAGCGAAAGATTTCAAAGAAACGTTTTATTTTTAATATCAATCCACCATTCACGGCCTAACGATCGCGTACCGCTGACGTCATTAATCTTCCTTTATCCGCGCGTCAGTCGGCGCGTTCAGGTTTTTACTCGTGTGCAATAGAATAAATACGGGCCCTTTCATACAGTCCCATTCATGGTCGGGCGGGCGGGCCCTCCGCTGAATAATCAGGGCCGGACCTGGACGGAGGCGACTTCACCAGAGCACGACTGAGATTCAGAGGTCGCTGGTCTGTATGGTAATGCGCGAGATTTAGGACACGGGAATATTCGCCGCGAAATGTTTTTCCGTGCTTGAATTGCAATTGTTGTATCAGCGACTGTGTAGCCAGCCTTATTCTGCAATGTACACATTTTTATTCACTCCCTGTGGTATGAATCATGTAACGAATTCTATATTAAAAAAAACAATCATCAATCAATAACAGCAAAATAAATGTGTGGTAACATTATTTACTATATTAATAAAAAGAAAACACTGTATAAAAGCTTAAAATCTTAAATAGTAATAGCTATTCTGAAATTCCTAGTAAACATTTGGAAACAACTATTTATTAGTTTTAGAAATATTACAATACAAGTATCATAAAATTATAAATTTTAGAAATCAGAAAATGCGTAAACAGCAAATGTGCTATATTATAAATAACTAAATCCTTTTTCACATAGCTTCCTTTTAAATTTGTTTTCATATTAGTTCCTTATTAGTTATTCAACTTCTATATATTTATTTTTTGTTTTTGTTAACCTCTATACTTCCAATTTAAATTTTTAGTGTACATTGCATTCTGATGAAGGGATCAGTGGACCCGCAACATGTTGATAATTCAATAAATAGTGGTTTTATACACAGCGTTTTCTTTTGATTAATCATGAATCTGTTTATATATTAATTTTTTATACGGGCACGACAGCGCTTTATTCTTGTCGGGTTATATAACTTTCCTCGACATCCGCGCTGATTTTATATTAAAATTATGCTAATTTGTTAAATTTCAATAATGTTTTTACCTTGGAAAAACGCCGATTTTCGTCCGACTGGTATTCTACACAAAATTTTAAATATTGGGGTCACATCTTACGTCAGTGATGCCTGTAATAATTTGATAACCGTAATAATTTTGCTGCCCAAATATGACACTCTTATAAAATAGTTTTAGTTACCTATATCAGATCAGATTAAACATCGCCGTTAGTCGCTTTCGACAGATAAAAATTGTCATGATTATTTGCCATAATAATAATAACATTATTATTATAAGATTCTTTTTATTTTGCTTCAGTTCCATTTTTAACCCATCTAAAATTTATACACATTCTAAAACACTTTTTTCGGGCATTATATTAAATTTAGATATTTTTTGTTCCTTTGTTATTTCCTCATATTTATATCGTTAAAGATCTCCATCGCTTTGTTGATTTGCATCCATTTTTCTAAAAATGTTTCCGATAAATTAATAGTGAAACCGTTATTGTGTGTATGAAAGTGCGATTGGTAACTGAGATTTAACCGAGATAAATTTACACATGGTTTCCCTTTGAATTGCGAAATTGAAACCTGTAACCTATCATCGATACACTCAGATATAAATCTCGAATAACGGTTACACAATCACGATTAAAATAAAGTTGTTTTAAATTAAAATACCATATTCACTTCGTTCAACATTGTAATACCTACCTACATCTTCTCAATATATTATATTCTTCGCTAGACAAAAATAAAAAATTGCTGCAGTTTATATGAGGATAGGTATATATTAAAATTCGTCAACTCTGTTAGATATTCCATTATTTTTTATCTTTAGTATTGCTCTTAATGCGTGCTATCATTTAGAATGTGTAATTTTATTGTTTAAAATGTATGTAACTCGGCTAGAGTGCGCATAATATAATGTTGCGAGTGACTTAGCGAAGTTCCTGGCGGATGTAGGCTGTAGTGTGGGGTCCCAGCTTTACGTCCATCCAACAAAAATCGAGATCCGGCGGCGATTAGGGCCGCAACCCTCCTCAGAGATGGTACGCATGGCTGTCCCCTGTACTGATATATTAGTTCCGTTTTAATGCCCGCGTCGCTTAACTTTATATAAATGGGCCGGCGTCAAATAGCGGCCTTAAACTGGATGGCATTAATATAAGCACCCATTAACGCGATTACGTCTTTAATTTGAAATAAGCCTCTTTTATCTTTATCTTTGTTTAAAATCCCCACAAAGCCGCGACGAATCTCGTTCTTACGAAACGGTTATTCCGAACCTGCGGATGAAATAAATACGTTACCGAAGATAAATTTTGATTTTAATGATTATTGCGTATTAACCGAGGTATTGCGGAAGTTATTGCGTATACAAAGTGAAAATCTTTTGCACACTTAAACCTTATTTAACGTCTTTTATATCTGGAAAATGGGTTTTGCTGTATTCAGGGTTCTGAAAAAACCGAAGCAAACCGGCAAGTATAGTTCCGGCTCGTAATATCCTTTCAATAACAGCTTCTGTACATTATTATAGACTCGAAAAATATTAAAAATTCAAGTTTTATCAATAAATTATATTAATCACCAGCCGCTTTCTATCCACGGCTGGATGCAGACTTCCCCAGTCTCTTCCACTTTTCTCTGTCCTTTCATGTTAACTGCCGTGCTAGCTTATTTTCGCATACATTAATAATCTCGTCAGTTACGGTGGCCTGTCGGCTGCTTGATTCCCGCGGGTACCACTGGATGATCGTATTCTTTCAGGGAACAATTATCCACAGGTTATTTTTTCCATTTCTTCATATTATGATGTCCAAAATACGTCTTCGCGTATTTTAGTTTATGGACTTCTTCCTTCCGTGCTTTTCAGCCATACGTGAGCACCGAAAATAAGATTTGATAGTACTCTTATTACGAAATATAATTAAATTATTTTAATAAATCAAGTGAATTTTAGAATTATGTTTATTTACCAGTAAGTATAGTCACGAATTAATTCTTCTACAAGGTAAAAAGGTGTTTATTAGCCTCCAATATAATACATTGTAATATGGTAACGTAAGTGTATATTTTTGAACAAAAGTTTGTGTGAAATTTTGTATATTTGCGCAATTTTCCATTTTGAGCTCGCGTTGCATGGTGTTACGAGGAGAACTTCAATTATTATCAAAATATAAAAGCGAACATTTTAGATTCGTTGTAATGGTGAGATATGTATTTCGATGCTCTTTCCTGTTCGGCTTTTACCGTACCGCTTCTCATCTCAATCCTGGTTTTAGAACCCGGAGCATTTCGCCCGGATTTGGATGTCCCACAACACAGGGTGTTCCCGACCCGCTGTGTAAATCAGGCTTCTGAGAAGTGTCATTGGGCACAATAAGCTTTGCTCGTTGTGAGCTCTCACCCTCGGGGCGGAGGTTGCGGGTTCACTTCCGAGTCGGCGGCTTTTATCTCCTGCATTACAATTACAGTAAGTACGACCTGAACAAGATAATTTACTTGACGGGCGTGACTGTTGCTGTTATTGGACTACGGATTTGCGAACAGAAAAAGTACCAAGAGTCGGCATTGGTTACTTTAGTTTTATCCAAGATACCAAGTTTATAATGTGATATAAATGTAAGAAGCGATTCTCGAATAACGAAATCTAGAGAACTTCAAATATACCTTGACTCAAATTCGCAGCAAATACAACTATTTAGGCGTTAAATATTTAAACTATCTTCCCCAGGCCATCTGAAATAGTAATGATTCGAAAAAATTACTGTTTTTAATGAAAAGAAAATCGTGCACAGACGTCTCTAGGACGTATTATAAAGCTGATTGCGAAATGATTGTGTTTCGTCATCTAAATCATACTAGTATAAACCTCTCTATCCGATCATACTAAAATATTCTACATGTTAACGTTGTCTCCTTTTTTCTTTAATTGCATATGTTATTATTATATTGTTTTTAAATTACTACTTTACATTTTAGTAAGTGTTTTTTCTTTAGTGAATTTTTTTGAAAAGGTACTTTTTACTATTTTATGTTTCAACCCTCTATATACATACTCTTCCGCTCCGCAAATGTAAATTTTCATTATCTATGTTAATTTTTACCTTTACACCTTTTACAATTATATTTAAAAGAAATAATAAAAAAAATATTGGACATTCGGTTTTATTAGTTTTGTGTACGGTTTAATTTATAATTTTCTTGAAAATAACCCTCACGGCTCAATTCCATTCTTAACATAATTTTTTTTTATCGTTTTCTTATAGGCTTGCTAATTAGCAAGATTATTAAAAACATATATACTTATTTACATCACGGTTATAAGGTTTTCTTCCCTTGGGATTAATTTTTTACAATATTTAAAATTTTATCAATATTTTAATTCACACATTTCATCTCAATATATATACTAAAATATATAAAATAATTAACACTATTCATAAAATAATGTCATCATTATCATCAGCTTGTGTCTCTCGACTGGACTAAGAATCGCCAATTCTCTGTTCAGCCCTTTCATCCAACTGTTATCTGCCATTCCTCTGAAGATGTCGTTCTATCAAGCTTTAGGATGGCCAACACTACCAGTGCGATGCCTCCAGGTTCTTCTCCGGCAAGCTTCTCAGTGCTGGTATCGCGGGTCCAATATCTGTTCGATACTGTCATCGATCCCGAAGGTCTTTGACCTGCCCACATTTTATGTTCCAGTCCGGGGTCTCCACTCGGTTCCCTCTTTAGTCCATTTGGCTTCTCGTTTCATTGCATTCTCTATCCACTGCTATTGCTTTTCAAGCAATGCATTTGTTACGATGTTAGAAGTCGAAGTGGGCATCCTTTGGATACCTCAACATTTTGTTCAAATCAAACACCCCACGGCAGCTTAAAAAGTAAATCTTTTGGCACTGCATACTAATTTCTCCTGACGCTCACGGACATCTCATGGATATCTCCTCGAGATTTCGCTGCATTAAGGAAAAAGTAAACGTAACAAAAGTAAACAAAAAAGGAAAACGTAAAGCAGTCAAATTGCAAACATCATCATCATACATTACATACCTACTTATTATTTTGTGTTGTTTTGATTTTGGGTTGAAAATAAATTGTAGTAGCCGCAATTTCGGACAAAAGTAATTACTTAAGTCTAATTTGTAAGGTTTTAAGTGTCTGTCTATATTAAAGCGCAGATAGTTTGTTGCTAATCCAAAGACGAGTAAGACTTCCTCCCACGAATCCCCGGCGCTAACAAGTATTACGTACTTTGTGTTTATGAAAGTGCGTGATTTGCGCTTTGAAGTTTATCCGTCTTCAATTTGGTAATCAATTTTGCTTGTAAATGTGTAACGAGTGATAAATGTAGAGCAAATAAAGCAATTGTATCGTGTATAGCAAACAATAAACTTATTAGATCAATCATATAATCGTATTTTAGCTGCTTGCTAAGAAATTGCACAATAATGTCGATACATCTCATATGCTTTTTCCGGTGAATACGAAATTCCCATTCGTATTAATTTATATTTGATGTAAGATTCATCAGTATAATCTTTATTGTGTATTTAATACATAACTTAATATCACACTTAATTGTGACCAATGGCAAACTTTCTTATTTTGTCTGTCTCAACACACATTTTACATTCAAAATTTTATAGCTACTTATAAATAAATATAAAAAATGGAATTAAGGAGATAGGGGGAAAAAGTCAAAATGCATATTGAAGGATTCGAGTCAAGTTTTAACACTTAAAAGGAGCGAAATTTTCTATATTTTCTTCCATACATTTGTGAACCTAGAAAGTTGAAAAGGATGACTAAGGAAAATACCAGAACGAGATATTAGAGAAATATCCTGTTGGAAGCTTCACAATCGACAGAAATGTAATATTTAAGTACAGATTTGGCATTTTACCCTCTCTGCCTTCTCATGCAAGAACGGTGATGGTTAGTTAGTTTAACTTATACCCTTTGTATAATGTTTTAAATTATTTCATGTGGTTTTTACAGTGACCCGATGTAACCTCATTATAATTTGTTAATTGGAATGTAATGTGATTGATTGAAATGCTCGATTTTCATAATGCCAGGAATGTTTTAATAAAATTATGTAGATCGTATTTCCTAATTGGGTAAAACGTGGAATTGATTGCGTTTTGATCGCTATTATATGCGTTATCGCACTTAAAATAGTTAATTTATGGACTAGCTAATTATTATGCAGGTAAATCACGTAGTTAAAGTGAATTATTTTGCTCATTTTACAAATTAATTCAGAGTTTATCAAAAGGTGTTTCGCGAATGTCCTAAAAGTATGTTATCAAATTTCCTTAAGTTTTCATATCTTCTTGTTGATTCTATAAAGGTCATAAGAAAACAACATAAAAATTTCGAACAATCAACACTCGTGAAAACAATAAATCTATCAGCTTATCAACATGTTTTGTACTATAATCAAATGGGTACAAAAATATACTGCACTGCAAAGATTAGTGAACTAGCCGATCTAATGCACAAGGCACAAGTTACTCTTTTTTCTATTCCTACACCCGTCCTGATCGTACTCTACCGCTGAATTGCCGCGAACTTCGTTGTTAGCCATAGTTGCGCGCCTCAACCAAATCACCTTTGTCAATTCTGTGCGATTTTTTATTTGGATCATCATGTCTGATTATTATTAAAAATTGTTAGAAAACACTGCTCTTACTAGGAAATCTTAAGAACACAGTAACACACAATGTTTCAATATATTTTGATTTCACGGTAAAAACAGGTACAAACAGTACATGTAAGAAATGTGAATGCGGTTGTATATTTATATGTGAAAATGCGTATGTGTGAGTATATGTATGAAGCAGGGGTGTGTACTCAGTATACTGAAGCGTGAGTTTAACATATATTTGGTAAAAATGGTTATAAACTATTTTTCTTACCAGAATATTGGGATGTATTAAAATCTGAATAGTATGTCAATAATTGCGATAGGAATATTATGAGATGTATACTTTATTTGATTTATGTAGTAGAAATTCTAGTATTGTGAATGGAAAATGTTCAACCAACAAAGTCCTAATGTCAATAATTCCAATATATTTTCTGTAAAACGCTGGACTATTATTATTAAAGTAACTTATATCGAATATGAAAAATCTTTCGCTTCAATATAAGTCAAATAAATAATAAAAACCTTGCAGAAATTTGAATCTGATTTTTTATTTAATTAATTAACAAAATTAATAAATTAATTTGACTTGTATTAAAGCAAATAAATTTTTAATATTCGATATGTTATGTTAATGGTAGTCAGAAAAATGAAAACTTTAATGTCGCGTTTCTCAGAAACTACTGGTATTAGGACATGGTTGCTTGAACATTTTCGACGTATAATTAGGGCAGGAATCCACCTGTTAAGTATTGTGGACTAACTCTGTTACACGCTGTATATATATACTCTCGTATTTGCGTTTTTTTAATGCGTTGTTCGTACTAGCTTTTACCGTACGACCTATGTATATTTGAGAGGGATAATATTTATTCCTATTATATTTGTACGCACAATGACAACTGATTAATATCTCTACCAACAAATCTCTGAGATATAGACCAAACAAAGTCTTAGCCGCATACACGAAGCATAAAACATTGCGTATTTTTATGTTGTTGCCACATACTCAAGAAGGCATTACTTATGGCTGTGGTTATTTATGGAACCAGTTCCAGAGAACCTTTTGTGGGTGTGTCATCTCTCAGAGAGACACGGCATTAGGCTAATTAGTCACATTTGCGGTACAACTCACTCATATTTCTCAAATGTTGAGTATAATGAATATTGTGTACTTTTCGTGGAGGTACCATCGTGCTGCGGACGGGCGTCTCTGTGTGTGTGTGTTTTTGTTATATTCAGCACATGTTTTGAAATATTATGATAATAATGCAGAACAAAAATTGTTACGTCATTATGAAAACGTTTTGTCTGAATTTGTGTGATGTCTGAATGAACGGCAATTTGTAAATCTTTTGCCTTGACGATATAATTAAATGTAAAACTTTGTCATTTTTAAATTTTAAGCTGTTAATTCGTGGTGGACTTCCATTTTGATTTAATTATTTTATGCTATTAATTATTTTTAAATTGTGGAATTTTTTTTAAATATTTTAATTAAATCGTTAAACTCTGTTACCCATCAGTGAATCAACAAATGTTGTTTTAATATTTGTATCACACTAAGACTTCTATATAGCGAAAGAATTTAATGAAGTTTGTTACTTATTTATTTACATCAACATTAATAATACAATACAATTGCAATGCTTCTAATCATCGAAATATTGAACTATCTGTATACCTTATGTGTAGAATTTTTGGGGCTAATGTGTCATGTATATAATGAACCCTACAATGGGATCCTTGACGTCGGCCAGAAAGGTCGGATACTCGTAGAATAGCCCAGAAAACTCTTCACAGAAGATTCTGAAAGGTTGAAATTTTTGTTAATCTTATATCTATGCAAATTAAAACAAATGTATCTATGTCAGTCTATTCACTATACAATTCTACACTCTGACAGCATTTTGCAAAGTTATTCTTTAGAACCCTGCCCAAAATAACCATGTGGCCGTGTTATTCGCTCTCCCAACCCCTATTTTAAATTATAGCTTTATCTTAAACCCCGCGGCAGACCCCTAATGTTAGAGCAGACACCTAGTAAATAACGAGGGAATGGAATTAAAAGATTTGGATTACATAATTATGATATGGTAATGTTACACAATTAAAATCTATCTGTAAGCTGTTTTTTCGTTCTTTGTCACCGAATAAGGAAGCGTCCATAAACCACGTGTCCTGATTAGGGGAGGGAGAGGTTAGATACAATGCTACGCTGGGCTACGCAAGTTGAGGGGGGTCAGAGTCGACCTACGTCATTATTTCATTTATTTTATTTGGCACAATTAAAACGGTGCAGAATATGCCATCGATAAATCAGCGCAGATCGGTTTGCACATAATCAACAATTTTAAAATAATTTTGGTTAGACCAACAGCACAACATGTCTTCTGGAATTAGTCGGAAAAAAACTGTGTTCCACTCGGGGGAGGGGGTCAAAGCAAAAGCCCCGCTGGGGCTACAGGGGAGGAGGGTAGGGTTCAAAAGAGTTCAAAATGGAACCGCGTTGTTTTTTATTAACGCTCCCCAATCGAGAATGCAAAGAGAGAGAGAGCATTGAACGCATTATTTTAATAATAAAACTCTGTGAATAATTCCGTACTCCATCGCCAAACACGCTCACCGCATCAAGATTGCAATGGATAGTGACTATAGATTCTCTCTCTAGTAGCGACTCCCATCAATTGTATGGCTTTAACTCCAGCAGACACCATTATCTTGAAGCGATAACGGGCTATTAATATTTATCGTTGTACATCTTCCTAGAAACCAGGAAATCTTCAGAAAATCTATGATTGACCTCAAAATACACAACTGTAACTTTATGGGCGGGCCAATGGTAAAATGGCCGCGTTTAAGGCGCGGAGCTGTGGTGTTTTATTGAAATTGTTTTATTTGATGTGAATCTATGTGATAAGAATTTATTTCAAACAATTCATTTTATTTCTATTGGAATCGAAACCCATGAGAAACGGTTAAATTGTGCATAAAAAATTAGTGAGTAGGTTATTCTAGTAAAGTCTGCATTTAAAGTAAATTTTTAATATTCAATAACATTTATTTATGAAACAAAACACGTCTAGACTTATTTACGATAGACGATTTAAACAACCTTCTCAAAGAAACACTTTCACAAATCTTGCGTGCATGACTCTCGAAAACTTTCGAATGTAATCATTTTAGTGAAAGCAAACATTATTGATTATTTTAATCATAACTTTAAGTTTTGATGGAATCGGCGTAAACTATGTAGAGATTATCCATGATCATTAAAATTTAAGTTCATAAAACTTTAATTTGTTTATTCTCGTTCCGTTTAATTTTACACACATTATTGTACTCGAGTTTAGAGAGCGATAGAACCTCTCATCGACTTACCTACTTAACCATGTGTATTTCCATCCATGGCCATATTTTCTATATTTGTGTGGGGTAGCGAAAATCCGGCTTCCACTGTTTATGAAAGTTGTGTAAAATATCTTTATGGAAAAGGCGTTTTATTTGAGCGAAGATTACAATTGGGTATGCAGTTCTCTCTGTGTCTCAGCTGATAAGGTCTGACGTCAGCAGTACGACGAAACTCGAGTACAACAATAAATAATGAACAATTTATTATTTTTCGTCTATCTATTTTGTTACTTTTCAGAGTTTTACACACCCGCTGTCTTTTGTCCTGTTTTAATAACGTCTTCAAAATTTGGGCAAAATGTATTTCTCTATAATCACTCGTAAATATTCCCCTCGCTCGTTCGGTAAATTGCCTCACATTCATATTCTTGCCCCGGGAATGGCGGCCGCCTTGAATACATGTCGCGTGTGGTCGCCCGTCGGTACCCCGTCGGCCCGCGGTTCTGTGGAATCTTCTTCCGTTATGTGCACTGCTCGCGAATACTCGCGATGTGTTCGGTTCAAGAAATGCGAAGAAATCCCGATGTAAATAATCGATTCAGCACCAGCGTGAATTAACCGTGTTGAGCCAGAAATCCTTTGTTACGCTTTTGACAGAGCAGTCGTGGTTGCTGATAACGAGAACAGCATAGCGACAAATGTATGGCGCCATCCGTTCCTATCTAAAGAATTCCCGACAGCGTCCTGATGTGAGCCATTTCTTGCAGACTCTACCAGATCCGACCATCTAGTTGGTGATCTCCCGCGGGAACGGGTTTCCTTCAATTCAATTCAATTTATTTAATAAATAACACATACATAACACATGCCAAACAAACATTTAATTCGTGGTATTGTTCAGCATAGCGGTAGCTCGTCCAACAGGCATATCCATCGGCAGGTTGGTCCTGCATAATTTCAGAATTATTTACATGCCGCGCAATAATCGATAAAAATACGTAATCAAATACACATTTCTTCTAGTCTCTAAACTATTGTAGCCAGACATAACCCGGTTGGGTAAAACCAAAGCTATTGCCCGTACTCTCTCATAGATCTTAGAAACTTTTTTTATACTTTCTCTACCGTGTGAGAGTACTAAAATTCATTTGGCCCCCAAATCATAGAGCCACTCTCGAGACTACTTCGTACCAAGGAGTTGTAAAGAATTATCAGTACGCGGGTAGTTTAGAAAACCCTGGAAGTACGCAGAACAAATCCTAGCATTCTCAATGCATTACACTGACCGCCATGTGATCGTGAAATGTAAGAGTGCTCACAAATCTAACGCCTAGATCCTTAACATTCGATGTCTGTATCAGCTTTTGGTCATTCATTTTGCGGTATTAGAATAGAGTTTTTTGGGCCCTAGTGAATGATGTAGCCGAACACTTGGAAACATTAAACATAACTTTGTTTCGCCTTCCCCATTCACATATATTTGATATATCTGCTTGGTGAAGACGAAAATCGTCTAAAGTCTCCTCGACCCTGCATGCTTGTACCACCAGCCTTTCCGTGCGTTTTGCATTTGTACTGTGGAAGATGTTGTGTAGAAGTTGTGACGTGCCAGAAATACAGGAGTAATGAGGAGCCGGTAAATTCCTCAATATTTGTAAGTAAAAGCCTTTTTACTCGCAGGCTGTTCTGCGAAGCCCTGCCTCTCGAGGGGTTGCCGACACGCACATCTTATTTGAACAAAAGGTAACCTCACCCCAGTGGAGCGAGCTGGAAGACTTAAAGTAAACAAATCAAGATGATTAATTGTTCACTATGAGGACGGGAAAACCACACAGCTATGAGAAATTTTGAAAATTTGAAATCCTAAACAAAGTGTTATCTGTTCGCAGTTTGTTAGGTGAGTGACAGATATTTATACAGGCGTAATATCTGATTGTATAGTTCGTTTGTGTAAACATTTGCAGGCGCAACGCTTCGCTTTCATTTACTTTGAACGGCGACGTTCGCGGCAAATTGGCTCCCTAAAACACATATTGATTATTTTATTTACGCATTGGTCATCACACAATTTTTTAAGCCACGCTACCTTTCGTGTTAACGGATTTCGTCGGTATGTCGGCATTATTTCCGCCATCAAAATAATAATTGAAGTATTTTTTGATGTCAACAGCGTTATTTTGCGGTTGAAAATAATTTTTGTTTTTTAAGTAGCTTGTTGGTGTAGTGATCATGATGCTCGCCTAATGATCTGTTGGTCGGTGGTTCGAGCCCCATTACAGAACACCAGCAAGTTAGTCCTATTTTTATAGGCCGCATCTCTTTTTTAAAAAATAACAAGATTTTTATAAATCGTATTATTATCAACGTCGACCAGTTTTGATACTTCAGGAAGGACGCACAATATGTGCGGCGTCTGGCTGCAAAACCGCCACGTTGCATATATATGAAATGTTCAGTAATCAAAAAAAACGTTTTAAGTATTTCCCTTACACATTTTCCTGTTTTTTATTATTTTACTTGATATATATTAAGGATGTGTTAAAATCTGCATACCAATTTTAAAGATTTTCTTTGTTGTTTCCGCAATATAAAGATATATTAATTGCAAAGTGGCGGTTTTGCTACCCACCGCCGGTCGATTTTGTCGATAGAGTCGATTTTGCTACCGAACGATCGCGGAGGCGCGCTCGCGGACGATCACGTATCTAATGCCGACTTAACTCATTGCGAACAATACTGCGATTGAAAATTAAACAATGAAATATATTATTTTATAAATATTTTATTTGTGATCAACAATAGATGCAAAAATATTTTAAGAATTAAAATTTAGTGCATGTTTTGAGTAAGGAATATGGATTAAATATATTTTAGAAAATATGTAAATAATGAACCAACAATCATGGAAACAAAAATATTTTTAGATTTATTCCGTATCACTTCTCGAGACCTTTACTACGACACCAAATTTAACAATAGATATAATATATTTTTAAATAGGCAATTATTTCATCGGCGATTAACGGAGTTTATAAAATTTTTTTAATGATTAAAAATTGATCTTCGAGTACAAAAATTTAATAACTTAGGCACATAGTTTTAATTATTTTAAAAACTAAAAACAATAATCTTAAGAATTAAATAAGAGTATGGAAATAAAAAAATAATATATATGATCATACCTATATGCCTATATAGGCTGTCTTATAGTAAGTAGTAAAAATTTTACAAGTGTGTTTCTGTCTTAATAAAGAGTCGAAAATGCTCAAGCAACCATGACCTAATATCAAAAGTTATGGAGATATGCAATATCAAAGTTTGCATTTTTTTTTCAATATTTCCGACTTAGTTTAGGCAAAAAGTTAAACTATCATTACAGGAACTTAAATTGATTATGAAAAATTGATACAAAAATCGAAAATATAATTTTTTACGAGGTGTACATCTTATATACACTATGTAACAGAGCTAGTCCACAATACCTGATAGGTAGATTTTTACTTTAATTATGATTCGAAAATTTTCAAGCAACCGTGACCTAATATCAATAGATAAGGAAATATGACATTAAAATGTGCATTTTTTTTCAATATTTCGGACTTATTTTTTTAAAACGTTGTACTTTTACTACAGTAACTTATATCAAATATAAACAAATTATTCCTTTTACACAAGTTAAACAAAATAATAAATACCCTGCAATTCTAATTGGAAAAAATAAAATTGGAACTTTTGCAAGATTTTTATAATCTTATTTCACTTGTACTGAAACAAATTAATTTTTCGTAATTAATATAAGTAACTGTAAATATAGTTCAACTTTTTGTAGAAAATAAGTCGAAAATATTTTTTAAAAAATGCAAACTATTATTGTTAGCTCATAATTGCTTGAAAAATTTCGACTCATTATCAAGACAGGCATTTAATATCGTTTATAAAAAATTCATGCACTGCAATACAAATGAAATAAAATAATAAAAACCTTGTGAAAATTTCTATTTTCAATTTTTGCAAGGTTTTTATCATTTTATTCGACTTGTATTAAAGCGAATGAATTGTTCATAATTGGTATAAGTTTCTGTAACGGTAGTTCAACTTTTTCACTAATTTAGTCCCAAAAAATTACAAAAACGTTTATATAAAAATTTCATCCTTTTCATATCATAAATCTGTTTAGATCTTATGAGATTATCTTATTTCACCCAGAGTGCAAAGTCTCGTACTTCTAGCTACGAGACACCTTGATAATATTAGGTAACATTTGCCGCGCAACGGCTAGTACAGACGATAGCCAATTGCAGATGCCAATGGCCGCGCAGCAGCCACTTATAACGCCAGTATAACCGTTTGCAGGGCCTAGCAGCAAGCAATCGGTGAATAAATTTAAAAATTATTTAAATTTATTCACTTGAATACAAATCAAATAAAATGATGAAATATTTACAGAAACTGAAACTGAAGGCGATAATGATAATGATGATGATGAAGATTTTATGCTGATGGTGTATGTTATGTTAGATACAATAAATACTTATTTTTGTAAGTTAACTTTATTTTACCTATAATAAAATAAATTTATAGTAAATCCAATCGCACGGTCTTTAAAGTGTCAACAAAAATATTCAAAAATGTGCACAAAGCGGACTTTTTAATGTGATAATTCTTTCCTATTTCGCTTTTGAAAGTTACATTTATATCCATCCTTGTTTACTTCATGCTTTAGTACACTGTCTTTTGGTAATAAAAGATGTCTACTTCTAGTTTTTATGTAAATATTTAAGGTAATCAAAACACGCGCTATCTGCGACAGACGACGTTTCTCCATATTAAATCTCGTAGCGGGGCTCCATTCTGATTGGTCCGAGTGAATAGTGTCGGTTCTGCATCCCACTTTGCGGCAACGTGGCGGTTTTGCTACTCACCGTTATATTTAAGGACGATTTTGAAGGGCATGGAAGCATATTTTCTTATATAGGAAACTTGCAGAATGTGCAGAATAGGATACAGATCATTAATCAATCAAAACATGAAAAATGGTTTTGTATGGATAGTGGCGGTTTTGCATCCAGACGCCACATGTAATGTATTGAGCATCCGTCGTGACTAAGATGCAATAGTATCGAAATCGGTCGACGTTAAGAATGATCAATTTATAGCACGTTTGTTTGTTTTTTTTAATTGATATTTTTTAAATAATTATTTATTAGGTATTTTTGATTTTTTTTCCGAATTTTGTTTGAATGAACTATAAATCTTTATATTATTTATTATAGGTCGACCACAATCAAAAGACCATTCCCTAGCTTTGTCCGGTAAGAAGAAAGCGGGGAAAGTTGCCTGGAAAGCCCGTATTACAAGCCTCAATATGATATTCCAAATAAATATATATTTTTTAGTTTAAAAAAGGTTACTTACTTACTTACTAGAAAAACTTCTTTGGGTTCATTTTTTGCATCGTAACAACACACATATTTTTTGCGCACATTCTTTTGAATACTAGCTATAGTTATCGAAATTCCAATTTTTACACCTATCGAACGAAAATATTTAAAAAAAATGTCTTTTGAAACGGTAGATTTCCTGTAATTTAAACTGAATTAAAACTTGGATTATTGTGTACTGGACTGCGTATAACATAAGTCTGTCGTCAAATTGAATTGCTAAAGGCAATTGATTGGACGAGATTAATGTTATTCTTGTGTATTTATGTATTTATTCCGCTTCGGAATTTTCCATTGATTTTTGAATAATTCATCGCTATCTTCATCGATGTTAATCATTCCTCTAAATTACTCTATAAATGAACAAGTTAGAAACAAGTTTTCTTTATTCAGATATAAACTTTGTTTAATTCAAACTTCCGGAAAATCGAAAATAGAATAAGATACATATTGAGTTTTATTTATTGAAATGCTGACATTTTAATACATAAAACTCAAGTGTTTTTATACTAGTATTTACATATAATTGCGATAAATTTCTTGCAGGTAAACCTGGCATTTAATATTTTATAAATTGACATTCTTAACAAGTTTTTTTTACAACCTTGCTAAAGTAGTTTCATTATGTTGTTTAATTGGCATCATATTTTTGTACATTTCATAGATATTTACGGCAGAAAAGTAGTACAGTAAGAAAAAAAAAATGTAATTAGTGATGAGCAAAATCGTTATTTTAACCGTGATTTTGTATCCGTTATTTAAGATTTGTAAATAATTATGTCACGGGTAACAAATGATACACCAGAGATGTCAGTTGCCAATCATCATTACAATCGAATACCAATCACACAATTACACCCACAATAACGGTTTGGTCCCATCACCAGTCTAAATTAGTACCGTTGTCTGATACGGCAATAAATTCAATAATTGTAAATTTCAAAATTGTAAATTTTAAATTGGATTTATCCGGATATTGGATAATGAATGAATACATTAATAACGTAATACAATTATTTTGTTATTCTCCTTACAGCTGCCCGAAACACGAGCGTAATTTAAAAAGTCGCGCAAAAATCGTACAAAAACAACCTCTCGCAAATGCGAATTACAATTTTTCATCGTTAAACCAGAAAGATATTATCTTCACCGTAATGAAAAGTTGGGGGCGTGTCCTCGGCACTTATTTGTATCGCACGCGCTGGGTAAATTCAATTTGCCCCCGTAATGAATTCGGTCCCCCGACCTAGAGTAATACAATTATGCCCCCGTACGCTGTGATGAATGTCTCGCCCGTCCGGACAGCGCGCGTCACGCGTGTGCGTCTTGGCGCGTCCGGACGACGCACGCCACGCATGTGCGTCCCGCGAACAAAACGTCCCTCGCGGGCCGGCGAACTTTTAGCCAGCGCGGATTTAGCGAGCTCAATACGCCGCGGTCGCATTAGCGAGATGGGCGGAAATTCCGCGACCGTATACAGCGAGCCACATTATTTCCACGGGCCATTACGTATAAGTGTTCGCTGGAGTGAGGTTAAGAAATTAAACGAATTAAACAAACTTGCGATCACTCAACGTTTCATCTCGCCACTTCTTCAGAAGGGAAAGCCTTCCATTATTCAATTACTTTCTATGCAGAACACGGGCATTTACAAATTTATTTAAGCATTCACATAGACATTAGAAATTTTTTTTGTAAGATTATTTTCTATTTTTTTATATTCCATATAAGTTATATGGTGAGACTGTAATTAAAAGATCTATGTTTTGGGGTTCTTGGAGTATATTTGGATAGCAAGCTTAATTATAATAATCACCTTAAAAAAATTACAAAAATTGGGATGCCTGTATATTTAGAATAGGTAAAGATTTTAAAACCCCAAAAAATTTTAAAATTTTATTTTGTTCACTAATCAGAAGTACACTGGAGTTTGCCTCCGTTATTTGGAACCCACAATATCAAGTAAGTACATAATATAAATAACATCGTATTCAGCGTAAATTTAAATGAATAGTCCAACGTTTCACAGAAAATAAGTCAGATATATTGAGAAAAAAAAATGCAAACTTCGATGTCGCATATCTCCGTAACTGTCGACATTTTACCCAAAATGTTACGAATTATTTTCGTAACATTTTGGGTAAAATGACATCCTGTACAGTACTTATAGGTCCCAAAAATGTTCCTATCCTCCAAGAATTAATGATTACCGAAAGACTTTGAACAACATGTCGAAAAAGGTTGCTTGAAAACTTTGGGCTTGTTGCCAGAAAGAACTCCGAATGTCTCGAGTAACTCGTAATCATAGGGGCAGTTGAAAGAAAGCGAGCGAGAGAACGGTCTCCTGTAAGATGGATAGATAAAATACAGGAGTTTACAGTGTACTCTTTAAACGTTCTTAAACGTACTCCTAAATGTCGCAATCGACATATCTCAAGACGAGAAGGAACGGAGACGCGTTGTGCATCAATTTCCGGCAAATCAGACGACTGCAGCACTCAGCATTAGCACGCGACGAAGAAGTAGAAGATGATGATAAGACCATGACCAGGTTTCGCTTCACCAATTTTTTTCTTATTTTTTTTTTTTTATAATTCTCTTTGTAACAACGTCCGTCACTAACGCTACGCTAGATGGCGCTGTTTTAACAGGCGTAACTCGCGGCCGAAACGACACTTCCTAGAGTAACGCTGCCAGATGGATCTGTTAAGTTATTGTGAAAGTTAGATTTTAGTTGGCTTGTGAAAAACTTAAACAAATTAAGTAGAATCTCAGTAATTAGTTTTAGGTTCAGCAATAGATCATTTGGATTTTAGATTGATTACGCAATATTATTTTTTTGTTGCGACTCATTATTAATGTAAAATTGAAATTTTAACATCATTTTTGACGGGTAGTTAATAGATTTTTAGATAGTTTTTTTATTTTTTATTTGTGCACGGCGTGCGATCAATAAAACTTTGAAACATTCTTAGAAATTGTTGCTTGAACATTTTGGACTGTTAAACTTTACAGTATTGTGGAATACTTCCGTAACACCCAATATATAGATATATATATATATAGATATATCATATATATATATATAATATATATATATTGGGTGTTACGGAAGTATTCCACATAATGTAAGTTTAACAGTCCAAAAATGTTTATTTAGATATATATAATATATATATATATATATATATTATCGTACTATATATATCTATATATATATCAGGGGCAGGCAGTGGGAACATTGAAGCATGACTTTTTTGTAAATGTATATTTTGGAAATAAAATAGAAATCAAATATTTATGCTACAGATTTTTATGATATATCTAAATATGAATACTATGACAACAATTGTGTTAGAAATATTACGAAATAAATGTTGTATTCCGATTTTTTTTCCAAATAATTGGTTACGTATATATATATATATATATTTACAATAGCTAGTATCGATTATTGTTACTAATTGTCCAGTTGTCTGTTAATTATATTACCAAACATGGTTAAAGATTCCTGACCTGAGATGCCTTTGCCCCATCAAGACGTTGATTGTATTGACAGTTTGTTCTGTGCACATTGCATGGCGGTTCTCTGTTTGTGCATGCTCATCAGGAGCCATCAATTGAGATGCTGTCTTGCGCATCGCTTCCGTGTTCGCAGCCATCCTGCGCCTGCCAACCCTGCATCTGGGGCCGATCCACCAATGCACGACAACTGCATATAGACAGCTTATGCAACATAATATAATTAGGATTATTATATCGAATAGGAATTAATCTGTACAAAAATCCTTAAAATTTTATTGCTGCTTTAGCAGCATTTTATTCTTGACCAATGAAGATACCAATTAATAAACACATGAAAATAAAAAAAAACACAATTTTGAGAGATGTGTTTCACCTAATGAGGGCATTATCAATCTTAACTATTTTACGTCCAAAAATGTATGTAAAAGCTATTGAAAATAATTATATAATATATCATTTTAACAATTTAAGTAGGTTTTTTGTATTTTGGCATGATTCTAAGAAACAATATTGTTCAATCACTAATGATAAAGTAATGAATGATATTGCATATATGGAAAAGGATAGGTACCTATCCAATTTAATAAAAACTAGATAAATACAGCATTATCCAATATTGATGTCTTGTTATACTACTACTGGTATTCTGTTATATGGCATTCTAATGATATTCTAAAAATGCAAGAGTTCCAAATTGCTGTCTCAGCTGCTTTCAACAGTCTATAACAAAGATAAAATTTACAGCAGAATCAAATACTAAAAACACTATTTACAGGTTATTTCACAATATAAATTAGAGAGAATCTATTATATTGACTATAATTTTTTTCTTTAGGTTAAGTTTATTATTGTTTTATTATGTACTTCATATTCATATGACGTATTTCTAAATATTAATTAAGAGATTTAAATAAATTCATTGAAATGAAATAAACATAGGAAATGCTTATTTGATGGAGCAAATCATTTAAATGTCAAGCTCTTCGTTTTCAAAATACCTAATGCGTCAATATCCACTTGAAAAAGGCAACAACATTCCACATACAAAAAATATATTGCATGGCTCAGATACGTATCATACCACCCCTGCCCTGCATAGAATACGTCATACGAATATGAATCAAGAATGCCGCAGAATCAAACTCTCTCTTCCTTAAGCTCTATCGCTACTATTTTTGATGTTTATAACTGTCTCAAATCATAAATATATGTTTATATATGTTTTGATGTTTGGTTGGAAATAATTATTAATTTGAGAAAACTAACAAACTTTTGTAAACCACACTGAGTGTTTTCAAGAGCGTTTAAAAGAATCATATAATTAAATATTGGTATTAAAATTTCATCTTAAGGATATATATACATATATCAATAAAGTAAATATATACTGTATATACTCATGTATGTAAGTATTTTAATCGTTGTGTCGACTTATCCACTTGTCAGTAGAATTTTGTACATTGCGATATGACTTTAAACATTACCCAATAACTTTTATAAACTTATATTGTAAAGTTACCAGCCAGAAATATTTAAAAAAAAAGCAAACTGTCACTTATCTCCGTATCTCGCGTGTCAACATTTAATACAAAGTTTAAAAAATATTTTCCATCCAAAATTGACCGAAGAAGGCTTCCCCGAGCTTTTTCTACCAGCCAGAAGACACCCCGTATGTTAAAAATTTCCTTTAATAAGTTGAGACAAAAATAATAAAGCAGTCTCAAAACGGGATCGTTGTCGTTCTCACCGCCCGAAGACAGCCGCGACCCGTGAACCGTTCGGATCGTTCGCGAGCTATGGGGCCGTACCGCACGCCGACAGCGGTGATTGGCGTTCGCAAAACTTTGTATACACACTTTGTTCTCCCGCTTACATTTTCGAATAGATGTGTTACGAATAAAACATGGCTTAGCACATCACGTCACATCACTTATCGTCGCGCGAGCGGTTTTAAATATACATTTTTGTGTAAACAATACTCACTCCCCGCGCGGCGGAAGCTGATCTCGGCGTTTTCTATGACGCTTCCTGTGTATATTCGTAATAATATATTTATTTCATTGTCGTATCGAGGCTCTTTGCCTTACGTTACAATGCGTGGGCCCTGAAATTCCCCATCCGGCACTGGCCGTAAGGTAAGTTTTGTCTACGCGTGAAACTGTGTTTTTCAATTTTTTCTTTAAGTTAAATATTTATTAAACAAATTTTTATTAATAAATTAGAAAAGACATAAAGAAAAATCAAATTAACGAAAAAATATTTTAACTGCTACCGCGATTCGAACTAACGGACCTCCATTCCATCCGAGTATGGCGCGTTATCCAATTTCGTCACGGCAGGTTGGTAAGTTAACGAAAATTTTTCGACCTTATATATTTATATATGTAGTCTTTTTTTAATTGATTGACATTTTTATTCAATTTTTAAAGCAATCCGCATTTTGTAATGCAATGGTCAGATTAAAATATCAAAATACATGATCAGCTGGAGACCTGCATATAAAAAAAAATAATTTACTCTCGATTGAAATTGTACAACGTCTGATAATGAAAATAATATTACGAAAAAAAATGGATTATTTAATCTAACCCATTTTGTATTCAAAAAATTCAAAATGTTAAAGTTTATTGCTGCAATAACTTGTGTCTTTATTTAATTAATACAATTAATTAAATAAAGGCACAAGTTTTGTTTTATAACTGAAAATTGTATACAGCAAAAACACATATTTTTTCCACAAATTTGTGACACCTCATTTGCGCAATATCGCGATAAATATCTAGGCAAAAAGTATTTTAACAGCCTACCGGATAACATCAGAAAGCTCACACACAGAAAATGGCCACAAAATGCAATCATTTTTTTTTAATCAACAATCGTATACAAAAAAAAAAAAAATTTCAGCATACTCCTCTTGTAAATACAAGTACTCGCTTCTTTGGAAAAGAAAAAATTCTACACTGAAGTTGTAGTATATAAAAAGAAAACACTTTATATACAACGACTATTTATCGAATTATTAATGTGTTTCGGAACCTATGGTCACTTAAATTAAAATTCGAAGTACCTATAGATTTTAATTAACAAAAACAAAATTTAAATAAACGGGAGTTGAATAAATATTTAAGAAATAGTGTGAAAACAAATTAAATAGGCAAGTATTTGCAAAAAAGATATAGTTATTTATTATATTTAATTATCTGTTATTGAAGAAACGCAGATAAAATTGTTTATATCCAACCATTCAAGCATTTGTTTCTATGTCATTTGTATTTTTAGAATTAAAAAAAAATGGCGACCGATTCACAGTACTCACACGTCTCTACATATAAACAAAATGTGTAGATTCAATCAAATGTCCATAAATAAATAATTCCGCGACCTATTTAGTATTATACAATCATTCCTATCGTGTATTCGCATTCTATGCGACTTTTCTCTTGTTATCTCGTATTCAATTAAGTTTTTTTATTTGACTTTATCGCTGAATTGTGAAACTTCAGTAATTCAATCACGGTCGACGGATGACGTGACAACAATGCCGATGGAGCCGGGTATTGGTGGCCATCGGAATCAGGTCAATTTGATAACAGTTTATTAGTTCATTCTATATTAATTTATCACTTTTATCGTTGTTCGACCTTAATACTATGTTTGCAGTGTCAAAACATCAATAAGCAATATATTCATTGAAAAAAACTATAAAAATATTAATGCTAATACCCCGAAGTTATTACGATTGCTCCATTTGCAATACAAGTTATAACTTGGAGTGGGTACCTAAATGAAGGCGATCCTCTACTTGATGCTTTCAATGCTGTCATTAAATACATCGACATGATCGCTCAGTTCATTTAGGAGTTGCACACTATGCGTTATGGTGTGTTTATTCATTACATCCGTTCTGCATTTCGGAACATGAAATAGCGCGTGACCTCGATTTCGCAATTAATTATTTAGTACAAACGGGGCAGTTTTGTAGGTGGGACCAGCAAGGAAAACATGAGTCGAAAAATCACGTACATGTATCGGGGGGTATGATTATGTATATGGTAAGGGGTACAAGCTTTGATAGCTGTGTGCCAAGAAAACGTCACAAAGAAACAAAAATATTGACAAACAAAAGCACATAACGTTATTTTAGGTTGACGGTTTCATAACCGTTTCGGTGTGGGAAGGGTTGAGCGAAGTTATGAAATGAATATTGTATTGTGAGAAATGTAGATGAATCAATTGGCCGATTACTTGTTGCTGGACCGGCCACTCCCTCCCTGGCAGTCCGGTTACTTCGCGGCCAAAGTCATGGCCGCGCGGCTGCGAGCGATGTTTCTAGTATCTCCCAGAACTGCTAAAGGTTCCTCATCTAGATACACAAACATAACATCCATGACTATTCTAACAACGCTGACTGTTTTCGTTAACTCTACAATGATCGTCGTTTATATTGAAGGACTCATGTTTAATAGTATTGGAACCAATTTATTTGAAGGTGTGTTTATTATTTCATACAATCTAAACAAATTACGTCATTGATTGATCAAAAAATTGTCTACTTTAACAAAAAATTTCCAGATAAATAGCCAAGTCATCTGACGTGATTGCTGGGCTGGAAGTTAAGACACTTTCCTATTAATTCAGAGGTCGCAGGTTCGAGCCTGTTTCTAGCCCATCGAGTTAGTTCTATTTTTCATGGCACAGAAAAAAGTAAGAATATTGAAGTGACACGTATTCCGTGTACGAATCTCTATAATTATTAAATAAAAAAACTCCCAAACACGTGAAATTTCCATGTTTGTTCACCTGACATGTAAAATATAGTAAAATCAATATGGCTCCAGCGCCTTGGCCTTAAAAATATTACGAATATTTATACGGTATGTCTCATTATTATTTCATAAATATAAAATCTAAGCATATCATATTAGACTAGGTTAGAATAACTGCTTCACTTCATTCTTGAATTCTTCTTTTATAATCAAGATTTAGGATATTATTTCAATCTCATCCTAAGAAGTCGAGAAATTAATAATTAATTTAATCACTAAAATGCGTAGTACTTATTTATTTCTCTACTTAAACCTTACAAAGTCACCTCTGTGACGAATGTCACCTCCAGTTTCTTAATAGTTGCGTGTTTTTAAATGTCTCGAACATTATTGAACTCGTTGAATAGCTAGGTAGCTGAACGTGATCAGATTAATAAATAATGGCGAAAAGAAAAATCAATTGAATTATAAAGCGGTGAACTGGCAATATGAAGTAAATTTATTATTAAACATGCTCTCATCCAAGCGATATTGTTTACACAGATGAATAAAAGTATGATAGCCCGTTAAAAAATAATACGATGTTTTTTCGTACAAAATTTGATAGGTACGCATTAGTTAATATTTTGTAAAAAATATAAAACCTTTAAATTTTAATAGATAATAATCTTACCTATTCTCATATATTGCCAAGCGTTTTCGGTATCTTAAGAGTCATAATTCGAGAGCTATTCTTGAACTCTGAACATTCTTCACACCACAAAGAATTGGAATCAATGCTATCGCCATATCGACGAAAATATTAACATCACCCATTTGTTTCGAAATATTCAAGTGGAAAATTACACAAACGTTCTCAGGGTTTGAATAAAAACTTAACAATATTAGTGTTTTTCGAATGTAACGTAAATATTTTTTATAGGATATTATTGAAGACTTGAGGTTTATATTACGGTCATTCGACATATTTAAGTATTGAAATAATACAGATATTTTAAAGGAACCGTATATGACTCCGGTGAAACGTCAAGAATTGTATTTGAACACAACCTTACGATTCGTATAAAATATTCGTTTTATTTCAATATTTAAATATGATTGATATTTTGTCTAATTTTCAAATAAATTAGCCTTATGAGTCACTCCCCTTGTGAGCAAGAGGTCGGTGGTTCGAACCTGGTCCTGGGACACCACTCAGTTTTATGTATATTTATTTAATGACGGAAGTGCTCATTTTGAAAAATAGAAAATATTTATTTCGCATGTTTTCCATGACTGCGGCGTGTTAGGTATTAATTAATTGTTTTACATACATGGACCTTTTTATATTTTATTTAATAAGAATATATTTTTTTCTATTATTGAGTGTTTAATGCTGTGCTCAGTATTGAATTGTCTCTTGTGATTCTATGTGAAGCTACTACAATGGTAGGTGTTCTCTTCAAACTAGTACGCAGACCAATTGAGTTGTGCTGTGTGACAATGTGCTACCTCGTTTCATGGGTTTATGATAGGACACATCGATTGTCTTGAACCAATTGGATTGCCGCTGCCTTTGTAAAGCTACCACAAGGTAAAGCTACCGCCTGCAGGAAAATCTAATCCAACATGTTTATCGATAACTTTGTTATCATTGTTGAATGCTTTGAGCATAAGCATGCTTATTGAACATTTTTTGATAGTAGATATCAGTTTTTATTGCATGTCTCTTTTAGCACAGGCCTCGGTCATGTGATTTTTTTTACCAGTGATTTTTTTACGTAATAATACTGAACACGATAATCTAGAACAATTAAAAACTAAAACAGTAGCAGTATATTTTTATATTTATTATGCATGCTTAAATAAAATAATTAAATACATGATTAAAAATTAAGGTGTTTGTAATAGAAATAACTTTCATATTAAAATGAAATTTGTCGTACAGATGATGATTGCTGTCACACGTTTGGGTAGTCGAATTTATATTTTATTTAGATTGATTTAGTCTTGCGTTAATATATTTTGGGTAATCATCTATACTAGCCCATTTTTTTATATTACTATCTCATTTTATTTGTTATAATTTATGTACTGTTCAGGTGACACTTATACATATAATACCCAAAAAACTCTTATAAAAACTTTATTAAAAATACGTGTACAATCATTTTCTACAGTAATAAATATTTTTTTTTAAATATAATCTAGTACTTGGATTCCTTATCAATTAGGTGACCCTAGACTACTTCAGCTTTATAAATCTACACCTGTATGTGACAGAATATATTGAAGCCAGGTTGCAACGTTTTTGCTCCACAAAACGTGTAATAAATAAACATCAGATAAAATACGAATTTCACTACCCCCTAATATCGCCAATTGCTTCTACTTTACAAAAGTAAAAGGTAACTAAAAACCTTTTCAAGGAAGTTGTTACACTTGCTCCTTGTGACATGCAACATATCCCAGTAATGTCCCATAAATATACTAAGCATAGATGAAATATAAATTATTAACAAGTAAAATACAGTTTAAGGGCCTAGCAGTAAAAATAATGAAAGCCGATTGCCAGTCATTCATTACATCAATCACTACGTTTCATTGAGTAGTTAATTATGTGTCTATTAATTAAATGTGTAAGTTGATATTTTTTAATACCTAATTTAATTTTCTTTGTACGGATAATTCATCTAAAGCTTTGAAGCTTTCAATATAAAGGTCTGTAGTAGGGTGACGTGGAAACTTAGTATGTAGCAATCAAAGGGCTATTGAATCAATATTGTTTGATAAATTTACCTTGGTAACTTTAATATTGGCAACGTAATCAGTCGGTCAATAGGGGATATCCGAGCTACATCAGTTAGTTAGTTCGTCCATAATATTATCACTTTAATCCTGGTATTTAATATTATGTTTAATTAATATAAAATAACTTATGTATATAATATATGATTTTATGTGTTGGGCTTTAACATTTCTTTCGCTTTCGGAACAAACTTCATTTTCCTTGTAGATGTTCTTTCACCGAGGAGTTATTTTATATATATATACAATTTAACTGCAAAGCTGTAGTTTAAAATAATATAATTTGTGTTCATTGAACTATGCGAAAAATGAGTCATTGATGCAAATTTAAATAATTTTTGTGCTACTTCACATATAAGACTATACATTATATACATAGTTATATCTAGGGTATAACAATTTATATTATATTTATTTATATTACTACTTATTTTTCAGTAGCGTTTAGTTTGTCTCAAATATTAATCTATAATGCTTACTTTTCGTAGGTTAAGTGCCAAATATGTGAAAAGTATGATCGTTTATGCTGTTTCATGTTTATTTTCTTTTTTAAATTTCTTTACTTTGTGCCAGATGTGAAAATGTGTTTCTATTTATGATTATTTATGTTGATTTATGTTGATATATTTTTGGAACAGTTATGTTTATTTTGCTGTGTTAATTTATGTTTTAATTACTAGATATAAAAATGTGTTCTTTTTACAAATAAATAAAAAATATAGAAAAAACAAAGTGTTCGTAAAATAAATATACTAGTATTTTTCTATTCGTAAGTCAATGTTTGATCCTTCCAATCCAAGTAACAGACCGACTGATAAGAATGGGATTATACCATATTGAAAAGGCACCTAAATACATTTCTACAATACATTAAACATGAAATGTTTTTTATCATTTAGGAATTCCCATATGTAACATTGACTTTCAAAAGTCATTCTGCTATCAGCGCTTTGAAATTATAATATTTATTGTTTCTCGATTGTTTGGTGAACATACTCGTAAGGTCACCCACATTTTAACAAATGATTCACGATTATAATTAGGACCCACGTATATATATATATATATATATCTTTTAATCTTATTTTTTCAATATACTAAGCTTTGTACTGCACTAACTTATAAGTTTTTGTCACTACTATAATTTCAAGAAATAATCTCCTCCTCGTCATCAGGCGATAACCAATCTAAATACTATATTTTTATTTATAGGTATGTTTTAAGAACACAGTTAGTATGAGTATGATTTGAACATAATGTGTATACAGAACTTTCAAAATTTGATAATGAGTGGATGTTCATACGATGTAATTGGTGAACGTTGCATTGTGCAGAGTGATCACTTAAGCCAGCTCATACAGGTTGTAAGCCCTGGACCATCGTATAAATAGATTTCCAAACACGTTCCTCATATTCATAGGCTCGTCTTTGTGAGATTTCTATAATTTATCTTGATTAAGCTAAATACACTTTTGTATCGTACTATTGGTTGAGTGAGGCATGGTGTGTTTTGGGAATATGGAAAGTAGAAGTGTAGTATTTAGGAACGTGATGTAATTAGTTTGTACTTTTATAAATGTTTTTCTTGTTTTATTTCGACAGTTTTGAAGTTATTGATTATTGATTAGAATAAAAGAACACCTAATATGTCTTAATAATAATAATTTATCAGAATTCTCAAATCTTCTTTTGGAGACAGGCCACACTGTTAAAAAAGAAAACGACATCGAAATTTTACTTCCGAATAATAGGGAAGGCTAGATTATTTCGAAAGATTAGAAATCAAAAGTCCCTCAACACCAAATTTAATATTTGCATGTGTTTAAATTTTCGTTACTTTTTGTTTGTTGACTTTTCACTTAAATATTTTAAAAGAATCAGAAAATAAATGTGTGGTTCAAATAAATACATTAAATGTAGGATGGGGCTGATCCACATACATTGGATAAGTACGTCGGGAATGTGAAGTGTAGATTGACTACAATCGATATAAAATGGCTTTATAGTTAAGCGGGCTCCGCCGCGCTTTCAGATAGGTTTTTATTCGCTTCGTAAATTTTTACAGTTAAACTCTTAAAAGATTTTTCCAAAGTGTTTTACTTTTTATTAAAGAAAGAGCCGTAGCATAAAGTAAGACCATATTCCCGAAATTGCGAAACTTTCCACCTTAAAAATCGAATTGGTCTACAACATTTTTACATTTATCTCATCTTTATTCTTTTCGGATATTTGAAGGAATCACGTGCACCTCGGCATTATTAGATTGAATAGGAGCGAACGTTTTTTCTCTTCTAAATTTTTAGCGAATCCACAAAAGTATGGAAACGGTTAATCTAGTAATAAATTTCCAGTTCAATTATGAGTGCGCCTTTATTTCTGGTCGCCCGCGGCGTCTCATTCCGACGGCACCCTTTGCACCGAAAAATAACCCACCAGCTAACTTAATTACATGAAAGGAAAAACTCCGCTCCTGAAAAAACTGTTTTCGCGCTGTTCAATTATTTAGGTATATTCAGTGTCAACAGATTTACCTCTGGCTAGATTTTGCATCCCATACATCTATGTGATTTTGTCGAACCTTGGTAACGTAAATGGTGCCTTATTGAAGAATCTGTCGCAGGTAGCAAGACTAGCAGTTCATAATGAAGATCTAGTGCCAACTCTAATGTTTGGAAGTGAAGCCTGGAATTGACAGAACAGTAATAAAGACTTTTAATACTTCTGTTTGTCGTTCGAGGCACACGCCCCTTTTTCGCATAAATGACTGTAAGACTGCTATGAACTCACCTTTAAATCGTGCCATAAATACTTTTATAAATTGAGAAAGTAATTTGGGTATATTTCTCGACAATATCATCATCATATATTTAAAAAATATGTGATATTGTCGGAAGAACTAATTAAACAAATATATAATATTTGTTTAATTAGTTCTATCCTCACCAAGTCCACCCTACCTCATCATAATACATTCATAAACTGACACACCATCCAGGCAGACTATGAATAATGAAAAATATTGTATTTTATATGTTGCCATGTTTGTATATTCTGATTATTCATAATTATAATTATATTTATTTTGAAATACTTCTCTGACATTGCGTGGTACGTGTTATCGGTACATGATTCTGTAACTTATTTGTTGTAATCTAAAAAGCTTGTATGCATGTACTGTATTGCACCAATATATAAAAGTAAATAAATATTGAATTTTTATTATTATTATTATTACTCCTCCATATCTGAAATGTCGCGAATAACTTCCGCTTCACAACAGTAACCCGTGACAAATAATTGTCAAGGAGTCTGGCTGCTTTATTTGCTCCCTGTGACACGTCATATATCCCTGCGTAATCTATATACCTACATATTTTATTTATTTATATATTATCACAATTACACTTTTTACACATAGCTCATGACGCTTAAACCTGTTCTGGGGCAGTTATAATTAACAGTTTAATAGTTTTCTTATTCTTGGTTGAATCAAATTAAATAACGTATGAAAAAGAGTTTCAATACAAACGAAAAAATATGCAAAATATAAAAAAATGCAAAAGAAAAAATACATATAAAAGAAAAAATACAAAAGATAGGATCGCATTATAGATCACATTCTCAGCATACTTTCTACGTGATTTTTTTTAGCAAAGTTTTACAGTTTCCTTAGTTTCGTTACTTAACTTACTAAAGACATGAGGGACATAAAAATTAACGTGTCTTTGTCCAAAAGAGGTTTTCATGTCAGGCAGATCAAAATTATTTCTGCGTGTGACACGTATTTGTTGGGTTCTTTTATATGCCATTTAGTTCTTGTGAAAATTTTAAGTGCGGTTATAAGTTTTAAGGTATATTTGTCTCGGGTCTAGAACATACATTTTTGAGCCTTTGCTAATGGTTCAATGTATGTACGTTCAATTTATTTATATAACGTGGGTTATTACTGAGGGCGTATTGCCAACTCCATTTAAAGTATCCTAGCGATTGTTTTTGGGCCTAATAGTAAAAACAAATAGTAATTAATTTGACAAACAAAACTCCGGTTTAAAAAAGTGGCAGGTTTGCGCGCTGTACAATTATTAAGGTATACTCAGTGTCAACAGATTTACCTCGGGCTAGATTTTGCATCCCATAAATTCATTAACGACACTCTCTTTATTCCTTTCGACGTCCCATTTTCCGCGCCGGTCTCCGCTAACTCCCTTTTCTTCCCGTCTCTATCGAGGCCTAATTGGGTTTTAATCGCGTTTCACCCCTTGACAAACTCAATTAGGTGCGCTTCTGATTGGAACAACTTTTTATTTCCTCCCGCGCCATGTTTGCCTTTCTGTCTGGTGCCGGGCTGCCTTAGAATCGAATTAGCGAATGATTATTCTTTGATTTGGCGCTGCGCTTCATCGCGCCGGCGGCCGCTGCAGGAGCGCCGATTGTTCCCGGCCGCGCGCGGCTAACGAAGTCTGCGACTGGACTTTCCGGTTGTCACTTTAGTGTCCCGCCCTTGTCTCCCGCCCGCGCGATGTTTTGTCGCTCCGACTAATTGAGTTGTCTGTTCTAGTTTCGCAAAATAAACCGGCTGCATTTTATTGCCCAGGTACGCCGTCGGCGAAGCGAATTATATTTCTAACATGACCATTTTTTTGATACGTAAATATATTCGCTTCTCTCCTCCCTCCGTCCTGTGTGGAATTTATTTACCTGTATACACTTTTTATAGTTTTTTTAATCATACACAATATTGGTTACAAAACGCACAAAAAACCAATACATTATTATTATAAACTAGGCCCACTATCGCAATTAGAAGTGCAGAAATTGAAAACAATTTTTTTAAAGGTTTTTATGATTTTATTTGACTTGTATTGAAACGAATGAATATTTCATAATCGATATAAGTTACTATACTGCGATATTTCTACGTTATGCAAAAAATAAGTCAGAAGTATTGAAAAAAAATACATTTGATATTGCATATCAGTCATGGTTGCTTGAATATTTTCGACTGATTATCAAGAGAGGAATCCACCATTACAGTATTCTAGACTAGCTCTGCTACACAGTGTATTTCACCAACCGGTTTCATTTGCTTAGATTTATTTTCAAAGAAACTTATTATTTTTTCTACTAGTTTAAACAGTGTTTTTTTGGAAATATCTGACTCCATACACACAAAAGAATAAACACCATAGTTAACATGTATTACATAGATGTATAATACAATTTGCCTTTGAACATTGCCTGTTTGATGAAGGAATATACCAGGTTAGGGTTAATGGTTATTATTTAACCGACGTAATTAGAGGCCGTACCTCTATTTGAGCGATGCTCGGAGACGTAAAGTCGTGTCGCCGGGAAACTCCCGAGATTAATCCTGTAAGGGGCTTGTTCATCCGAGGGAGGAGGAAAGTTCCACCCGAGGGCGGTCGGCCGTCGCTGCTGTTACCGCGGACCGAATATGTTATTCTCGCGTTAGATTTTTCGTTCGGAAAACTTTGAACATTATTTTCGGGTTCGGACGTGCTCCGCAAAAATTACCCGATATCTCACGGGAGAGCGACGTGCTCGGAGAGCTTTTCCGCGGAGTTGGCCGATTTTAACGTCACGTCCCCGCGCCGACCCGACCTCTGTTTCGCGTTTAACCGGCAGCGGCATGGACACCGTGGAATAATTGTGTCTTTGGCGTGATCTCACATTCAGATATGGTGTCGAACTCTTTTTTTTTGTCGTGCCCGTCGTGAAATATTAATATTCGGGCCGCGGCCAGTGTATCAATGTTAAATATGATTTGAATACGTAACGTACCGTTCCGACGATGACACAACACACAACCGCGAAAGATTATATTCGGGATCTCGCCGCCAGACTTTTCCCAGTAGTACTTAAATAGCAATAGAGCGGTTTGTGTCTTGACTAAAGTTTAAAAAACTGACTGTCTGGAATTCGAAACTGCGCTCACAGAGGAATCACAGCCGGTAATACGATATGTGTCGATTTTTTGGTAAATTTACATACGGTACACTACAGGGATGTTATATATTGGTACATATATTAATTTATACACTTTTTATGGAAGGCGTCCAAGATTCGATACTCAAATTACATTTTATTTTGCGAGGGTCAGAAAGAGAGAAGATAAAAATATAATGTTACCCTCTTCTGTCCTGACACAACTCTTCTCTTGTTACTCTTCTCGTGCTTCTAAAAGAGCCTTCCTGATATTTATATAATTTCCAGGATCTTTTTTTCATCGTTCAAGAACCGCCGTTCAAGAATTTGTGTCTAATTCTACTTGCGTTATTCTTGAATTTCGGAATTACTTCAGCCATACATATTTTTTATAACCATAAAAGGTAGCACAAGAGCATTATTAACCTTCAAATTTTCCAAAGGTAAAAGATTATTATTCCTTCATTTCATTTTCATTCATTAGCGTCTTCCCTCCAGTAGTATGTGTGGAAAATATTACTACGATATAAATATGAGAGGGTCGCGGATAATGATTCGGTCATGCGAAAAGTATGAGCCAGGAGAGGACGACAACGAAAATATGAGTCAATTGTTGAAGGCAACAGTAACAAAAGACCTGGCATGTTCAGATAAACCAAATATTGAAGAACATCTCTATTATAAGATTCCACACCCGAATAGCGTACGTGAGAAGATGTTGGACGAGGCAAGAATCCAATGCGTCAATGGTTGGTTAGTTAGTTACGAGACATCGTCTCCTCTTGATTTTTTTTTGATAAGAGATGTCACTGTTATTATGGTTGACATCGGTCGAGGGCTCGCCCGGCAAATTGGGTCAGAGCGAACGCAGATTTTTTTTAAAATATCGGACGTCCCTAAAAAGGGGAGATTTTCCGAGGGCGAATGTGGAGGTCCCGCGCTATCGAGCCCCGGGGGTGGCGGGCACGTGATGCCCTATAAAAAGCCTACGTTGAAACATTTGTTTCCCGATCCCGCCTTCATCTTGTCCGTTGATATTCGCAGTGTCCCAACGCATGTGGAATTTTTCATGTCCCAAAAGCGTGACTTGTTATTTTTCATGTTCCGAAAGCACGTGCTTCACTTCTCGAACAACGGTTTATACTGTAATACGATAATTCATAATGTTTATCTGAAGTTTCATTTTGCAAAATGTGTTCCGCAGTAAAATATTGATCAGATATTTCATGCCTGAGTACTCGTGTATCTGTTGGTGAATGTTCTGATTCGTATGCTTTTGTCCTACGTAGCTCGGGCACGTTATTGCTTACGCTTAATTTTAATTTTTTTTTTAGTTATTTGGTTATTCACTTTCTCATTCTGAATCCGTATAAATAAAAATGTTTTGTCTAAATTTGATATGAACTTGGAATATTTAGTGGTAAGATTTATTAGCCACGTTCTTATATATGACTTTTTATGTCGCATATCAGCCATTGCACAAAAAGGGGTTTGAAGGAAATGACAGGCCAATGACCGAATTTAATTTTAATTTTTGTTATAGTAAATTTGCCATGACAGTGATTTATGATATAATTTATATATCTGTATGCATACAATGCGTAGCACCCTTGAAAACATCACTAGAAACAGGGAGACACCATTACAGTTTAAACAGTATTACAAAAAGTAAATAAGAAAGCAATCAAAATAAGAATCTTTATTAACTTATTTTGAAATATTTACCTACATATTTCAAAATAACTCAACAAAATATAAAAAGCTACTTAGAAAAAAAAATACAGAAAATTATTGAAATCAACACTATATGATGCGAAAAATGGAAAAGCCAAAAACCTATGAGCAACCATATATATTAATTACACAGTGAAACATAAGCAGACGTGACTATAGAAACTATCACTGTCTCAAAATCGACTGCATATTTCTCTTAAAAGTACTCGAGCTATAATTGAATATATCTCACTGTACATCGCCCAGTCTGTGTAATATCGGCAGTGATGAGTGTATGTAGTAATTAGTTATCGTATTACGCTTGTAAAATATGTCTTTTGAACGCGTTGTTGTCGGCACCTTCAGATATACTTCAGAGAGAAAATCGTGGCTGTTAATGAGAAATGACAATTGAACATTATGAATAATAGTCGAACTAATTTTCAGACGTGAACCGTAACGTGCTGGATCAATGATTATTTCTCAAATACAGAGAGATAATAAATGAACAAACTCTTAAACAGCCTCGGTCGAGACAATCTCACGGTTTCCGATTGAATGATCGCCATCCGAAGGCAATTAATTTAACATTGAGCCGTCCAAATGGTTTACAAAAAAGGCTTTTGATCCTCGTTGAAACTTTAGCGGAGATGAAAGATCACCCAAATGCACAAAGAATTCGCTCCGGGTCGTACCATTAGGGTGCAAAAGAAAAATGGAGGTCGTTTGAGTACCAATGGATTCCTTCAATTGCCTTTCAAATTTCTCGAAACGATATTATTATTCATACTTAGACCAATTCGATTCCGCCTAATATTTATCTCCGAATGTCTTGAGCTTTACAGTAAGGTAACGTTAGACTTTTCAGCTTTTAACGTATGACAATAAATTATTGTACCTACTGTATTTAATATGATACGCATATAAAAATCACCCAAAATCCTTTCCATAGTTTCCATTATTTTAAAGGGGACCTTTTCGACATGATTTGGTCTTCATTTCTATTCAAATTAATAATCAATATATGTATATGTATAAAGAAACCCGTGTTTACCTATCCGCCAAGTTTTCTCCACAACCAGCCACAACCACCCACCGGTGGTTACGGTGGTGGATAGCCCTTGGTGTCACATCGAAAATATGCGAGTTTGGTGGGGGTGCCTGTGCGTGCGTGGGAGTGGGTGACGAAAAAGTGCTTTCTAGCACATTGTTTCGTTATGGGAAGGCCGCAAATGCTTCAGATTGTTTCAAAATAGGCGCGCCGGAAAAACCTGCTCTAGAAAGTTCTGGAAGGAGAAGGTTCTAGAAAATTCCCGAAAGTTCTATAAGATTCTAAACTTAGTGGCGAAATGTGTCGGTGTGTCTAGAAGGTTCCTGTACCCTTGATAAATTTTTTGAAAGTTCTGGAAGGAAAATGTTCTAGAAGGTTCGCGAAAGTTCTGTGACGATCCAAACAGTGTACTAAAAATGTACGCGTGCGAAGCCGCGCGGTCACAGCTATTTTCTATACTATGGAACATTGAATGCCTACGTATCTTCGAGATTCATCAATATTAGTATGAAAAAATTTTCCAATTTCAAATGTACTCATTTTAGTGGGCAATTAACTTTGACATTAGGCGTCGGAACAAAATGTCATATTATTAATTTTAAATATAGCTAGGCACTGAGAAGGTCGGTTTAATGAAATGTATTTTTTATAGTAAGAAAATTAAAATATAAAAATTGATTTATTTTGATTTGTTCCTTGATTTACTATTTTACAACACAATTCAAGTACGAGTGCCCCCCATTGAAATGGGATTAGACGCAAAAAAATGTTACGATTTTCTCTGCCGTTCGCTTTCACTCCTCAAAGCTGTATTGTCCCGGCCAACGAAAAGGCCACAATCACACAATGATGCCCGGCCGGCTTCCCGAGTATCGGGAATAATAACAGTCCCGGTCTCCTTTCATCCGTTCTCATTTAATTTGAGAATAGGACGCGGGGCATTCGAAGAATCGGTCAAAAGAGGAAGTGAATTGCAATACATCACATTGCGTTCGTGACTTATTCTACGTGTTTAGGGGTCGCACCTCCTTGAGGCATAGAAAAACACATTAAATTTTTATTTATTTATTAAGAATTCATATTAAATAGAACTTTTTAATTATTTTTTTGCTGGAATTGCCACTCGTTCCTGAGCGTGAGTGTAATTTTGTATAGTATGAAATGTGGACAAGTAAACGATTTACACATGGTGTCTCAAAGCTAATAGCAAAAACTTTACAGGTGGATTCCTGCCCTGACGATCAGTCGTAAATGTTCAAGCAACCGTGATCTAATATCAATAGTTATGGAGATTTGCAATATAATTTTTTTTTTACAATATTTCTGAAAAATGCATTCGCTTTAATACGAATAAATTGCTAAAAACTTTGGGAGCAACTTGAAAATAATTTATAAATATATTTATTTCCCAAAAAATCGAAGTTAAAAAATCATAATAAAATCGTTTGCTATATCGTAGATATATCGTTTAGTAAGATGGCACACTAAACCATGGCTACTACCACGATTTTTATGTGTTTTATTTCATTTTAAAGTTCTATAGTTCTTAAAAACTATTCCTTATTAATAAAAAATGTTAAAGAGTTAAACTACATATTTGCATTAATTGTTCAAGATAAAGATAAATTTTACTCATGAGTTATATTACTGTTTTCTACGAAAACTCCGTCATTATGAGTCACGCTCATAATGACGGAGTTATATTATTATTTATTTATGTCGAATGTTTATAGAAAAACATGTTATTCAAAGTATTAAGATTTTAGTATATGTGATAAACGTTTTGAATTGAATACTTAGCGATAACAAATTAATTATTTTGCACCTCATAATTCGAATTAATAATTGATTAAAAACAAGAAGTACTTCTCTTTCTTTGTGCGCATTAAATCCGCGAAAATTTCCCGAGAAATATTATTAAAAGTTGGTCCCGGGCCTCGCGCGCCATATTAAATCCAATACAAAATATAAACCGTGTTCAAACGAGAGTCGCTGTAGGAAGTTTGCACTCTTTCCAATGGCTCTTGCTGAATGTGTTCTAGAAAACTCACGTCAAACGCAAACGTCTTTAATGTCGAAAATTTTCCCATGATTTATGCAACGGAGCTCAACGTCAAACGGCTTTCTATCGGTTAAGGATAAAGGAAATTTGTACCAGTAATTTTTTCCCACGGTTATGATATCCCCCAGCCACTGTGGCCGCGAATCGGCGACGTTTATCAAAGTTAAATCGCGGAATCAAATCGAATCGGCGTTTCACTGCGAGTCCCGTATCGCATTGTGGTCGAAAGTGCACACAAGTGCAACGAATGGCCGTCCAGAGTTTCTTTGATGCAGAAAGTAACGATAAATTTCCCGGCAACGCTCACCTGAGGAGGCTGTTCGCTGCAGGCAGACCGATTTATATTTCACCGATTATTTATCCTTTCTTCTTGTGAAAGTTTTAGTAGCGCCAATCTTTCCACTGCCGCAGGTTGTGTTTGTTTAGTTTATATTTAAAACATATATGGCTATAAAAAAGATAATAATATTAAAAAATAAATAGCCTAGATATATAAATAGAGATGACACTGAATACGTTTCACATACTACATTCTTACTATTTTCAAACCAAGCTAGGATAACTTGGATAAATAGGACTAACTTCCTGGTGACCCGAAATGGGCGAGAGTCTTAACCACTATACCAAACAGCTAAATTTAAACAGATATTTGACCACAAAATGGCACCAAGACTTAATGATATATGTCAACAAATTCAATGTTATCATTGCCAAGTATTGTAGACCGAGCAATGGGGCTTATGGGAAGCTTAGTTCTTACACGTTCGTAGTCTTGACCCTAAGACCCTAAGTTCTAGTCATGCTAGAAGAGCAGGGCTGTCGAATATGGGCGTTAATATTTTTGCACTAAAATGTTAAGTCTATCAAAATCCTTATATATGAAAATGTTGGAATATTAAGGTATTACTAATTTTTATTTTATTTTAAACACATACACTAAAATATGCCTGAATTTTTTTACTTCGTTTGTTTGCCTCTTCCGTCCCTCCGCTGTATTATATAATGGTCGCGCTTCCATAAAAGGCAATTGGATTATTAATAAGCCTTGATCTCGGGGAGGACAGGCGCTCCCTCCTCTCGTCTACGCGGTCGCCTCCATTGTTTTTTCGTCGTCCTCTTCTCCACGTAGCTACCACGTACAAACAGGTTTTTCACCTTCGTGTCGTGGAATAATGTCGGCCTTTAGAAGCATTAAATACTGAGCGCCGCCGTCTTGGCCGAGCACGGAATATTAAAGCAATTTCCTCTATGCAATCTCCAGAACAGGTTCCGTGATGATTCAACATGGCGATATCGTCAGGAATTAATGATAATGCATTTTTGCCAACCCGTTATTATCAATAAAGGTGGGATGGCTCTGTGTTTTACAGTGTAAAAAGTTGCTGTTCGGCGTGCGTGCCTCGCTAATTTAATGCGTTTCGTGTATCGGTGATCGATTGCCTTTTAAAGAATATCAATTTCTTCGTCGGACGTGAAAATATTCTCTCATGAAAGAAATTTATTGATTCAATTTTAATTACCCTTTTCCGTTATCATTATGGTAACAAATTTGTTTTTTTTTTCAGATTTTTTTCAACATTTCATTAATTCGGGCGTACTTTTAATGGGAATCAGGGGTACAGGTTTTAAATAAAATTAATGTAGATATAATTACTCAGAAGCATTACAGATAATTAAATCAATACATAATAAAAAACAAATACTAATTAATTAATTAATCAAATTAATAAATCACCACACGCAAGAATCATAATTCTTTTTGCTGAAGTATATATAACATATAATAATAATTTGATTGTTAATATTTGCTAGTATCATTGTTATAAAATAAATCATATGTATTATCACTTAAATAAATAGATAAAATAAAATGAGTTATCTAATAGTGCAATTTTAAAGTTGTTCCCATTCTCCTAATATAATCCCTACCCTTCTTCCTCTGCTCTATAACTGATACCCTGCCCCCTGTGATACGCTTTCTATCTCTATTTAAATACTAAACTTATACGTAAATGTCTGTACCTAGTTTAGTTTATATTATACTCTCCTGTGAAGAAGATTGGGTGCAACCACAACCGGTAGACATCGTATATTATATCAATAAAGAGACTTGAATCAAAATATTATACATTATTATTTAAATTAGATAATTATATGTAATAACAGCTTAATAAAAAATGTTACACTTTTTTGATTTGTGGAAGACAACTTTTGAATTATAATCAATTTTATTTATCTAATCACACGAGTTTATATATTTTTTATCCAACCGGTTTCTTTCTTTCTTTAATTGTTAATTTCGTAAGGGTGGTGAAAAAAAAGCGTAAAAAATACACGAACAGAGTTAATGATTAGTTCGATTAAAATGAATAACCGCAAAATAGCCGCCTTAAATAATTAACTGTACTTGAAATAAACTACAATTAATTATATATAATTAGAATAATTGGCCAAGCATCTTTTAGACAGTTAATAATTTCCCTCTTATGAATATCCTGTGAGGATTTTTCTTATTATTGTTCCATTAAATTTGATTTACCTCCGTTCATAAATATAACTCTATCGTTGCGCACAGCTAAAAATGTACTAATGATTTGCAGAAGGAAGCTATGCAGTCAGTAATTCTGCAAGTACGTGTACTGCTTGCAGTGCGCCAGAGATACTCAAACTCTCGTGAATGATAAACTTGAAGAAACATTTATTTAAAAACTCAAACTTTATATTTTTAGTTCTTAATTATCGTTGAACATAATTTATTGATATTTAAAAATTCTTCCTGTTTTGCATTTCACCACCAGTAACGTAAATTTGAACCAGAATCATTTTGATACAGAGTAATTTCTTGTGATTGTTTAGTTATTTCATTGATTTTCTACCTTCCTATCGTTTCCCGGTTAGGGCTAATGTGCCTCGCTCGCTCAAATGGAAAACTTGGAAAGAGCCACAGAACGAAACGCTTTGAGATCTCCATAGAATACTCAACGTCCCTCGGTGGTGGTTCGTTCGCATTCACGATACTGGAACCAGCCGCGTGGACCGCCGAATGCCTACCGGGGGAAGTGCATTGTTCGCCCGCATTTTTCTCTCCGGATGCACATTTTTATGAGAGTGTCTGCAGCGTAAAGTTTGTCCTGACTACGACAGTTTTTGTAGTTCCGAACACTAGATGTGGTTTCTGTTTCAACTTGAAAACATACCCCGACACTGGAGCTGAATTTATTTAACTGGATGTATTGTCATTACGCCAAAGTGAATTTTTAATTTAAAATTTCTTGTTTCAAAAAATACTCGTGTATATATAAAAACTCTTCAATTTAGCTTGTTTTTAAATTGATTTTATCGCTATTCAAAGGGAGTTAGATGAATCAAATAGTTAAAATGGTCAGATTCCTCTTATTCTCGACATTATTTTATGAAATAGAAGCATGGACACTTACCGAAGAATTGACAAGGCGCCTTAAAGTATTCGATATGTTGATCTACAGAATCACACTCAAAATAAAATACTAAAATTCTAAAACTTCAATATTTTGGACATGTAATGAGACATCCAGAGAAGTACGAGATCTTGTACCTTATAATCATGGCTGAAAAACCTAGGACAGTGGTTTGACCAGTCTACTGTGGAGCTATTTCAGGCTGTAGTAAATAAAATGATGATAGTCAACGTCCGTTGAATGAGTAGGGCACAGTGAGAAAAAAAACTAATCCATAAAAAACAAGTTTTTACTATACTCCCTTTTGCTTTGAATCAGGTTGCGTGCCTATACACGCGTCGGGCTAATTACCCATATATAATGATTCCAATTTGAAAAAACCATTAAAATTTCTAAAAATTCAAAATTATACTATAATTATTAATTTTTTTAAAACGAAAATTTGTTAGATCATTTTTATCGTCGCCACGAGTCTGCAAGCAAAGTTTCAGCTCGATTTGATCACGGGAAAAGTGTTTAAATCGATCCAAAGTTTTTTCGTCAGACAAGCAAGCAAGCAGACGCTACGAGTTAAAAGAAAGGGAGTAAGAAAGGTAGATCTCTATTAATTTATATTTGATTTATTTGTTTTAAGTAAAATTCAAAAAAAAAATTGATTATATTATTTGTATATATCCACTTTTTTATTTAATTATTTACACCAACATGTTTCAGAAAAACCTTTCCATCATCAGGGTGTTGTATAAATGTCAAAATATCAGAATGAAATTTTGTTTCTTGTTTTTTTAAATTATTTGAAAAAATATTTTTAAACATTATTACTGAAGTTCTTGACGTTCCTGACGATGGAAAGTATTTTCTAAAACATGTTGGTATAAATAATGAAATAAAAAAATAGATATACACATATAATATAATCAATTTTTTTTTTAAATGTCAATCTACAATGTTGCTGAATCAATTGAGAAAATAAGTAAAGTTCGTTCAATCGTAATAGAATCTCACCTATGAATCATTCTAGTAGTTATTTCGTTTCTTTTTCACTACTACCTACACAACGTCAGCATTTCGGAAAGACGCAGGAGTATTGACCTCAATTTCACACTGGCTTAAAGTTCTGCTGACCGTGTCAAACGTAAATTGCGAAATTACGATCATAATCTGCATGCATTACAAAGTCCGTCATAGTATCCGGATCGGTCCAGAGCCGCTGGACGTTCACGTCGTCGGGTTGTTTAATCCGATAATCACAGTTCACGGCTATTGGGCCGTGAGATGTGTCAATTCCACTTATTTTTGTCAAAATTTCCGCTCGGCGAGGAAAAGTTCTCACGTTAAATTTAATATCCCAGCTCGGTGCTCGCATGCAACTTTTTCAAATTTAGTGCCGCATTTTTTCCTAATTACCGAATAAATCTCCCGCTAGTCGGTGGAACCTTTTATAGTCTCCCCTATCGCGCGGAATAAATCGTATTAAATTATTTTTGGTTAGTTTCAACTAACTGTAGCGATTACCGTTTTTACAGGAACATTTGCATTTCGCGCACATATATCGTCACATTGCTTGTCCTTTACGTTGTGTGATAGTGGCAATTAGCCTTTTTACGTAATACAAATACGGTAATTTGTTTGATATTTAAAGTTTTAGCTTTTTGAGGTTCGACATAATTAATAATTTCAGAAAACTAACAAACTTTGCATAAACTATGATGATAACCGATCAATGCAAAGTTATGTTAGTTTTATATTATTCATAGATTTGCCGTATACGTTGTAGAGATTATTCATGATGATCATTAAATTAGGTGAAAAAAAATCCATTACTTATATGTGAGTTTAATTATAATTTTTTATTTAACTACTCGAGTTTCGAGAGTACCAGAATCTCTCATCGACCATAGAAGTATTACCATACCTGTCATAATACGAGTAGTAACATATAAAATTAGAATTAAACACACGTAGAAGTAACATAGTTTATATTTTTACCCAATTTAATGATAATTATGTTTCTTTAAATGAACAATTACATTAACAAAATTTTTAAATTTTCCGTCCGATTTCCGGAATCGACAAATACCGAATAAAACTGGTTACGATACCTACTCGCCGAAATGATCTTTGCTATCTGCCAGCTGTTAATATTCTTACGTCATTTGCGAATTACCCGTGTTTTTTTAGCGTCGCGGGACACTTGCATATTTTTTTCAAAAATTGTTATTTAAAAACATATTCCTGGCCTTGAACTCGTCCATTAGAAGTTTCCCAGTCCCTGGTTCAGTGCGAGAGTATCGATGTTAGATATTAAATTCCTTATTTCATTACATCGGCAGTATTGCTATGTAAGTTAGCCATTATAAACGTCAAAGGAATTCATGCCTTTGTCGATCCTTTCTTTGCCAATTTTACTTCGCCGCGACGTTCTCCCCTCGCCCCCACCTGTGCATCCCCGGTACACGCGTCCAATAAGTTTCACTAAAATATTGAAGCTTTTCAGGCACAGATCGCTTTGCTCCCCCGCCCCTCGTCTGGATAACGGCTCGCTCGTAGAGAGGCTGGAAGGGGAGTAAATTTATTTTAAATCGGTCCATTTCCGCTTACCGTTTTGGCCCACTCGGATCTCTCTCCAGGTAAATGAATACTCGGTGTATCGAGCTCCTGCGGTGTACGCTGTTTTGTTTCTGAAGAAATTGATATACTCGTAGTGTTCGCTATTCAATAGTACCGCGCTTTATGATATTAGACTTTATCCGAGCTTCTGGCTCAAAGGTTCTCTTTGTGCGGGAGCCCTATTGTTTCTGCGATGATATTCTTTCTCGGAGGCATCAGATCGTGAGCGCGGAAGTGAATAATGCGCAACTTCATTTCCGTCTTCTTGGAAACACAATACTTAGGGTTAGACACAATTTTCTCTCTAGGCGTGGTTCGGTCTTAATGGATCTCTTTCACGCATTTTTTTCATTACCGGATAAATATTTTTTAAGCCGTTTTATTCTTTTAGAGAGGTAGCGAGTAAAATATTTGTTATTTCAGTTAGAATTTGTTAATATGTTCATAAAAGAAAAATTGTCTAAATAAAAAAAATGTAGATTTTATCACGTATATACCTTGCTTTCAACAACGATAAAAGTAGTCTTTTCTGCCGTAACAATTGAAACAGAATATAAATGTATAATGTCATTTTGGGCGATAATTTTGTTTGTATCTCTACTGCAACTTTAAAAAAAAACTGTGCATTCCAAAATATAAATATAAATCGGGAGTAACCGTCATCTTCTTCGGAGCAGTTCATATTATCTGTCAAAACCGTGAAAACTCAATGCACGTACTCGTGACATATTTCACATAGGGTTTATTTTGAATTTTTTTATTATTTTAGATTTATTATATCCAAGTCCACGACACGCTATTGGTACAACATAAAATGTGTTAGGGCAACCGTAAAGGAGAATCCGCCCGAACCAATACCATAACGTGGATGCAAATGCCGACATAAATATGTCTTCTGCGGGTTTTCAGGCGTTTCCACATCTTGGCCGGCGCGTCTTCATCTCCCAGCCGAATCCAAAACACACCCTATTTATCAAAGTAATAACATAATTTTACATCGAAACCCCTTATCTGGATTGTGTTTTGGTGAACTCGAGATCGAAATATGGTAAACTTGCCCCAGATACTCTGACATAAAGCGGAACTACTTTGGCAACGTGTTCATGAAATTGAAGCCTTACGCATATTTTACATCGATTCTGAGTTGTTCCAATGCCCCGCCATCATAATTTACATATTTCATTTGTTATATGCATAAATAACTAAACATTTTTTTATGCTATTGTGATCGGCTAATATTTTATGGTTATTCATTATAAATTAAATTTAATACAGGTTCATTTCGTTTAAACCACTATATTTTATATTATTGGTAGCACCAACCAGTTTCGGAACCACCTTTCCTTTTTCAGGGTAAACTACAAAATAAACTTTAGTAAATATGAGTAATTATATTTTTGTATGACATTATTTTTAAAGTTAAACATTATTTTATTATCTGTTTAGAGTTTTTTTTATATTACTTCAATGTTTCTTCAAAAATACTCTTTCAGCAACGTCGTATTTCTAGAGAATCTCAAATTTCAATAAATTTTTTTTAATTCTAAAAATTCTATTCTAAAATTAAGACAAAAGTTTGTGTTATGAAAATAGGAATAATATGATGATGTCCTGGAATGGGGTTCGAACCACCGACCACCAGATCACTAGGCGAGCAACTATTAACTAAGCTACTATTAAAATATGTCTTGATATGTATCGCATAATTATAATAATTATTATTATCATTTAACTGTATTTAAAAACGGTAAAAAGCACAGGTAGGTATATTTTTTAAATTGCCTCGGAATTTCAGATTATAATAACACCCTAAACCTCGGATTTGAACCAAATGTATCTGCAATATGTTTTCCATTTCTTCCATATACAAATGGTTCGGTAATCTCTTCTTCGCATGGCGCTTCTTGGAATTTTTCGCATTAGCATATTCTCGTTTGATAATGACGTCAGATTATGTATGCCGTGTGAAGTTTACAGCGTGTACCCTCCTATTGTTATTATATACGAATTAACTGAAAATTTCTTTTAGATTTCTGTGAATAGATAATAAATACTTCGGTAAACACGCGAAATTTGTATCGCGCAACCTTTATTTTCTACTGATTTTATTACAGATTATTTCCACATTCGCATGCAGAGTCTCTGCAGGATTTTTCTCATTACATCGTATGTTCTTATTAAATGGAGCCGTATATTTATCATGCTCTCAATCCTGGGGGGTTTCACTGGCGTCCGTCATCATTAGGATAATGAGCTGGGACAGCCTCCGGATGGAACATTTTATTGCATTTGAGTTTATCTTCGGACATAAATGTCCAAGTTATGAATATGAGAAAAACCCGTCACATTTATCAGACGTATGTATTATTGCATTTCTGCGTAGAATAAGTTTTTCCCGTTCGAAAAAAATTCATTAATTCAACAAATTAAATATAAGAATCTAACATATCTTTAATATTTCATGGAAATTTATGGTTATTCTTAGGTTATTGTATCGTGTGATGAATAAAATTATTATTTTCGGAATCGGTTCTTTAAGTAAATAAACTAAACTACTGACTTAAAAACAAAAATAAACTTTATCATTTTTTATTTAATAATTTTACCTTCTTACTCGGTTCACCAAGAGCAAGTATTTTCAATAAAATTTCTATTAGTATTAAAATTAACTTAAGAATGTATAAAAGTATATTATAATATATCTATGCATTCAATTCCACACAAAAATTTGCAATATTCAACTCACTTAAAATTAATTAACTGACTATCATGCATTTTCATTCGCTTCACGATATATACAAAAAAAAAAACGATTTTTAGTAGATTTTAGAGGCATGTGATACCGATACCGGTAAATGTGAAAATAAAACATGAGATAAAAACGACAAAAAAAATTATGGAAAAGAGTTATCTATGAAAAAAGTATTTTATTTTGATAAAATAAAATGATATGATGATGAAAATGATAAAAATATTTATTTAAAAGTATATTATTATAAAAAAATATTATGTATCCAGTAATATGCTTCACGTCATATCCCATAAATAAAAAAGCATTCGTCTTGTGTACCATTATTCTGTACCAGTTGTGCGGAGGTCGTTCCCATCGATCTAATTCAGTTTGACAGGTTGGTTACTAAATCGAAACCACACACTGCCGCGCGTTTGTTGAAGGCACAGCATGTCTCTTAAAAATCAGGTGTCCTGTAATCTGACACTTTGCATGTTTATCCTGTTTCCCCAGTGGCAGATCCTTCGGCAAGTACGGCCGGTGCAACAAAAGATGCACCAGGTAAACAAAACAGGACCTAAGAGCATCAGGATAGGTTTACTGCGAAATCCGACACCTTTCTCCTCATACAAAGGAGACATTGTTTAGTACACTGTTGAACAACTTTAAAAATACCATTTCGTATTCTATTCTTAATTTCCATAACATAATAAAAATATATATTGTCACGGAAACACTTACAATTAATTATATTTTATTTAACACGAAAAGAAGTCACTGATCACGAACGTAAGGCGTCTGATACACATGCTTCTTTAGTGGCACGTAAGCATGCGCAGTATCGACTTTGACAGTGGCATGCTTATTAGTGGCATGTGTGTACGCACATTGCTAGAAATGAGCATGCCATCTAGTGGCATGCTCAAAAATCAACCGCCGGTTGATTTATAAGCATGCCACTGTCATTCACCATAGAGAAGGGGTGTATTTGGAGCATGTGTGAACAGACTTGCTTATTTATGAGCATGCTTATGTCATTCGCGGGCTTCGCGGCTAGTATTATCGATGCGATCTTCTCAGTCCGCGACAGATGAAACAAATATGGCGCGTTGGGGAGATGAAAAAACATTACTTTTCGTAACTTATTATAGGAATCACGAATGTCTGTGGAATACTCGGTCACCGTTGTGTAAAAATAATATAGTGAGAAATAATGTTTACGAAACTTTATTAATAGGCATGAATGATTCAAATCTTACAATAAAAATTATATAAACTAAAATCAAAAATGTGCGGATGGAAACTCGGGAACTTTTTTGATTTATTGGTTGACTTGAATTTTCTATTTCAGTTTGCAAAGTTTCCATTTTGAACAAGAGCGTCTCTATTCTATGACAAGAGCATGCCACTAATAAGCATGTGTGTTTGATTGTTAGCTTTGGGCATGCTTATTTATGAGCATGCCACTAATAAGCATTCCAGTAATGAGCAAGTGTGTACAGTTGTTAGGGCATGCTTATTAGTGGCATGCTCATTAGCATGCCAGTAAAGAAGCATGTGTATCTGTACCTTAACTGTATTACGTAACTAAAATTTAACTTAACAGTATTATGTAATTCGGACTAACTGTCGAGCACCCGATAGGTACTCTCGTAAATTATTTTCGCTGGTCACTTATTATTCGCACTTGTCGCTTTTGTTGCAAAAGTGATGTCGCCGCGCGTATTTATTTTCTCGATTTTCTAGAAATTTTCGGAATATTCTCGTGTATTCCGAACCCTACCAGTACTTTCCACATCCAAATTACTGGGAAACCAACGATTTTGTGTAATTATTTCTGTTTCTAGAGTTATCTTATAGTCAAATGTCTCAATTCCTAAAATATACTCATCATAAGAAGATTTTCTTTGTATCTCGATTCTGTGAGCTCCGAAATAAGCCTCAGACTTTTATTAGATTCCCGCATTGAAATAGTTTTTTCTTTTTTGTGAGATATAATAATACATATTTTCCGTAAATCCGCAATATGGAATATATATTTGCTTCAGCTTCTTATTTTTTTTATTATTTTATAAATATATATTTTAAATGAATTCCAATACTTTAATATCATTGAATGATTTGGCAGTTACTTCGTAGTGCAATATTTTAATTTAAAAATATTTTTTATTTAATCTTTGTTCTACTCACACAATATTTGAGTTATTTATTACTACTTTAATTTCGAGGGGAGCAGTCCCTTTTATCACTAGGTATAGTTAGTAATTAAATTAACTACAACATTTTATCACTGTTCGAGAACAGGGAGCCGCACGGTAGGAAGGGTTGTTATTAACGGAAACAAATTAAGGATTCGAGACTTGTTTTGAAATGTCGTATTTATTTATATGTGTATTTTCAGAATTTTATGGTGCGTTATCTATTTTTATGGGTAACCTAGTGGAGTAGTTGTAATTGTGACTATCGAAAGAATGGTTAGTATCAATTATGTGGTTGGAGAATTTCGAGAAGTTGTTATTTTTATTTGAACTTGTATTTAAGTTTTTGCGGTTTGGCCTCCGTATCACAGTCTCCACACGGATAATAACTATCATATTGTGTGTAGTACAAATCTTAAATAAAAAATATATTTTAAATTAAAAGTATTCCAACACATTTACGCCAGCGCGATACGCGCACACAATGTTTTCGCCTGAAGATAACTTTGAAATGATATGACCTCCGGCTCATGCAGCTGGTGGATTTTCCTTGAACTGGAGATGATATTTAGATGCCACTTCAGAAGATAACTTGGCGTAAGACGCTACCACCGAAGGCGCTTGTTGGAGATACCGCACGTCGTCAACGATTAGGAAATCGACGGGTGAATATCGCATTTCTTGGAGAAAGGCGTAAGTCATCCACTCTGCGCTGATTTAATGTTGTGTTGTAATCCAGCTCTTTTTACCAAGCAGCAGTTGGGATATTTGTTTACGCTTTAGTTCAGGTATTTGAACAGGTGCATGTTCGATTGAATCGTCTTCGCGTATTCAGTATTTCCTTTGTTTCATTTATGTATATCAGCCAATGAGTGGCCCCATGCAAAAGGAGACTTGTTTGTTTTGACAATATTTAAACCTTGAATCATTGTGTCTGTCCGCATGTGATTACAGAATACATACTACCAAGAGGCGATTACGTTACTGAAAAAGTATCTTTGGATGTGTGCGAGAAATAAAATGTAGGCACTACTTGGAAACGATGATATTTTCCTATAAATCTAATCAAATTTCGGAGTTGTTAATCGACTGTTAACGAGAATAACTAATGTGGAATCCGTCGCAATACAATAATGTTAATCACACTGTGTTTTACATATTACTATAAAATGATATTTTTAAAGATTTATTCGTAAACGACATATTTAAACGATATTTTTTACGTTTCGTGTACTTCGGAGTATCAGCGTGGATGTCTACTGCTGTTTCTTGCTAGTATCATTTTTATCAGAGTTTGTTAGTGAATTATAAACCAATATAAAATTGATATAAAGAACGATCAAAATCTCAAGGTAAGTATTATTTAATGTATTTATATTTAATTTAATATAATTTAATATTAATAATTTTTTAATAATAATTTAATATTGTAACGAGATGGTGAACGAAAAGATGTTGCGCGCTGTCAAAACCTCTCGTAATTTATTACTCGGTTGTACTGACAACAAAATGAAACATTCTGGAATGGTCTAGGGTCTTTCCTACTCTCTGGAACGCCCCACAAGTCTCTTGAAGCGATTATCGAAATTAGCGATTAGCGAAAGCGGCAGTTATCGAAAAAAAGATCGAGAAACACATTTATTTACTGAATTACTTATTCATGAAGGATCGAGAAAGACATTTATTTACCTATAAATATAAGGGCGTCGCGCGACGCGTAGTCAGTCAGTCATTCGTTTAACTAGCGCGACATTAGCACCGGAGCGCAATGTGACCGGCGCGCATATTACAGCGATAGTAAATCAAGGAAGTACCTAACACGGGCGAGAAGTTTTTCTACGTGCGAATATTGAACGAAGTTTTCTGGAAAGTGATCGAAACAATAAAAACGGCGTTTAAAAATTTAAGAACAGTAACATTTGTGTATGTAAGGAAAGTTTCAACTGTTTAGTGTTTTCATTTGCCTCCCGCAAGAATCCCTTTTCTACATTAAATCACAAATAAATTAAACTCCACATTCCGTCCGTTTCGACGAAATGCTGACTTTAGACCGGGAGGCTCGGAGCGGTCATATCGAATTGCTATCAAATAATAATTACGGGGCGCGGCATATAATTCACTTGTTATTATTCCAGGGCTATCTTGCCTCGGCACCGCGGGGAATGCCCGCCGCACCTGCGCGATCCTTTTTGTTCGGATTTCTGTCGGAGCAGCACCCGACAGGTGAAACTTGTTTCAGATCTCGAGACGAGATGTTTCTTCGTTGCACGTTCGAGTACATGCACGAACAGCGAAACATACTTGTACACTATATACAGGGTTATTTGGAAAACATTAATAACCTCGCAGGACTATATTCCTGCCTTGATTATGAGTCGAAAATATTCAAGCTAACATGACCTTATATCAATAGTTATGGAGATGTGCGACATCAAAGTTTGCATTTTTTTCAATATTTCTGACTTATTTTTTGTAAAACGTTGGACTATCATTACAGTAACTTATATCGAATATGAAAAATGCATTCTCTTCAATACAAATCAAATAAAAAATAAAAACTTTCGAATTCCAATTGGAAAACATTCCAATTGCAATTTTTTCAGGGTTTTTATCATTTTATTTAACTTGTATTGAAACGAATGCATTTTTAATAGTCGATATGAGTTACTATAATGATAGTCCAACGTTTTACAAAAAAATAAGGCAGAAATATTGAAAAAAAAATGCATACTTTGATGTCGCATATCTCCTTAACTATTGATATTAGGTCATGATAGCTCGAACATTTTCGACTCATAATCAAGGCAGGAGTATAGTCCGGCGAGGTTATTAATGTTTTCCAAATAACCCTGTATATATCTATCTGTAAATATTTCTAGTTCTATTTTTTAAATTAAATCCAGTTTAAAGGGCTACACAACCATGGGAGGATAAAATTTAGGTAGAAATTGGGTATTTTTGTTACAATGACGTGATAAACTTCTTTAATTTTTTTATTCACTTAAATTTTTGAAAAAAAAAAAAAAAATCATTTCTATTTCTCATTAGTCACGACAGACATGCAACTTTCCGCGGTACACGATTATTATCCACCATGAGGTTTGCGAATTCAGAAATGTTAGTATTAGTTAGACGACGATGATATTCTTTTATTCAAATGTTGAGATTTCTAGAAGTTTGTCCGATGTATTAATAAACTATTCCATTTTTTTCTAAATTATCTATTTTTTACTTGGAATTGAGGAGTATCGCGTAACAATGTATTATTTTCCAATTCTAATTTACAAAATTACACATTTTTTAAAAACATTTTACAAAAATTTAAATAACCATAATCTCTTTCAATGAGTACTTGCATTAAATTTCATTGTCACCTAGTAACGTCTCATACACGTTGCAGTGTATTTTTTAATACTCCGTTCTACTAACGAGTGTACCTTGCTCTATCAGGCTTACCGTCCTGATATGGAAGGCTACCCTGTTCAGTGTACCGTGCACTTTTATCTTTAGCGCTGAAGCATTGTTCAGACATTGTCCTGAATTTTTAATGAATCTCACATAGCATCTTGGCACTAAGCTGGAACTTTTTTGTTCCAGCTATTACTCTGAAAAGGATGTAACTGAGTCGTCCTTTCCTTTCTTCTCCGTGATTCCATTTTATTCATGCTTCTCTTGTGTGTCCGCCTGCACCGGCGTGCACTAAGCTCACTATCCAGCGTGTAATACCGTTGCACATTGTTTGACTCCTGCTATCGCACCGTTTCAAATCTGCAATACTTCGCGGAAGAACTATAATAAAGCTTGCCAGTTTAACGACTCCATTCTTCCGTCCTGATATCTTTCATCACGCCCCGCCCGCTTTTCAAGTTTCAAGAATGGATAATTTCCGATGCGGATTACAGTATAAATTTAATCCTTATACTTTTATAAATAAACCAAAAATTTTGCTTTATATGCAAATAAGTGTTATTTTTATCGTTACATTGTACAAAATTGTAATCGTTCTCGTCAACAAATTACATACAGCCCCTTAATGACATAATCAAACTAAGTGTGTGATGTAGAACTGTGTGCAAACTGATGTATGATGTATATAAATCTTAAATATTTTTTATGTGATGTTTTTAATTTACACAGAATAGTTGATACAACCTTCTACTATTGAATTAATTATATTTGCACATAATATGGGATGTGGAATCCTAGCTAAGTTGGATGCGCAAAGCTCAGTTGATTCATTTTTAAAAATGTAATATTCTTTTAAATTTTTTTTTTTCATTTTCAGCCGATTTCCTAGTAGGAAAATTCCACCTTTAACAAGATATGCCGAACAAGTTTTAAAAATGATTGTAATTCTATCTGGTCATCATCATCATCATAAAGAGCCATGAATTGTTTCTCTACGAAGCTCTTTACACAAAAAATGTATTTCGTTTTCACCTGAATAATTGCATTATAACGGCATATATTATTGTAGTGTAATGTGATCTTAGCGCTGTGAATAGAATTACAAAAGGGTCGCTCAGATGGTTTGGGAATGTTGAGCGAAAGAATAAGAAAATAATGGTTAGAAAGATATACTACGCGAGTGTTGACGGCGCCAGAAGGATAGTGGCATGACCAGGTCAACCAGGTGCTGGAAGATGGTCCTGTTAGGAGCCTCAAATTCGGATGAAGCGAGAGTTGTGTGTCGGGCAGAAACACTTACCTTCTCATTATACAACTTATTTAAAAAACATATATTTTTATTGAAAACATTAAAGAAATATTTTTAGACATTTACAGTGAAAGGATTAGAAATGTTTTATGTCTTATATCAGTTGAAATTTCAAGCTTTTATTTTATAAATGAAAAGACTTTTCATTTTCTCGAGCTTGTATCACGTGTACGTTAGTCGAATAGTAAAGAAACGGAGATAATGTTGTTCCTTAGCATTTTGATACATTTCAAAGAAAATAAGTAGAACAGAGATTGTCGAACAACACCTACAGAGTATTCAGAAATCACCATAAATTTCCCGCTCCGTCGTGTACATGGTGTCTATCTATCATAATAAATAACATATTTTCTTACCAGCTAGAGGCATTTTTATTTTCATTTTTTATTTCGTCGTAAAATATCGTCTCGCAAAGGGTTTTTCTTTTTGAATAATATAAAATCCCCGTTATGTTTATGATACAAATAGAAAGAAAAAGTTATTCCCATTAGGCAGGGAAACTTCACAATCTTTACCCTACTTTTTATACAACTTTTGACAGTAGGTTCCTTCCAGCGCAGGCAACTTTCCCCGCCACAATAAAATGTTTTCGAGTCGAACACACTTACGCCATTTTCTCCGCGGGCCTATAATAAAGAAACCACAAAACATAAAGGTTGGAGTATGGCTTTATGAAATTATCTTCTTTTATAGGTACTTAGGGAAGATGTCTTTATTTGTTTACTTTAAACGGGTTTAAAAGTGGAGGGAAATGTTATTCAATCTATTTTTCGAGGAAAACTTTTTTACTTCCTTGATTTGTCTTTGTGCTAGTCCGTATTTATTCGTTTTTGGCAGTAAATTGGTGTAAAAGTTTATGTCAGTTTTCGTAGTCATATTATGTTTTTTATGACACCGTGGGTGTGTACGCTACCAATTTTATGACAGCTTTTCGTATTGTTTTTGTTTTCATTCTTTATTTTGGTTGAGGCTTTGGGATATTTGAATTCGATTCAATTTTATTAAGAATTGTTAGCAATATTCGAGATTTTGAAGGTTACATAAATAATATGTTTCAACAACGACAGAGTATAAAAATTTACGAAGATGAACTTAACCTGTTCTTTGAGAGAGGAATAGGTCACAGCAGAATAATGTTCCCACTTGCATAATGTGGCTATACACATCTATATACCACAGTTAAAGTTTTTATTCTTGCACAGTTAAATCTCCTAGTAAACAAGACGTATTTTTACAATTTTATTCCAAACCATGTATCTTAAGTAATATCGTATTTTTGTAATAAAGCGGGATTTGTTTACTAAGACATTATACTTTTCAAGAGTATTTAGTTCGATTTTTTCATAATTGTTTCAAAATTTACAAGCTCTTAGTAATTTTTTATAATACCAGACGTGGCGCCAGATTTCGGTTAAGAAACTTGGTTCTTGTCTAAACATTTTGGTGGTCTATGGTTTAAACCTATCGCTTATATCCGATACATTGAATTTCATCGCCGTCGCTTTGTACATTGTGTTATTAAGGACGAAGTATGAAATCGTCCTGAAATCATAAAAACATACGACATATTTATGTATTTTATGCTTTTCGTACTGTAAAAGGCCGGAGCAAAACATCGATCCGGAATAAACGAGCGATAAAAATCGGCAAACAATTTCCCGGGCGATCTGGAAGAGCCGCGGCCACTCAATCAATCGCCGCCGAACTGTGTGCCGGCAATTCCGTTTCGGTTCGTAAAACCCCTATGTTCCCGCCCTCGGCCGCGGGCATACGAATGCTCCCTAATTCCGTAAAGACAGACCTGCTCCCGTGGATTACTGCCAAAATACCCCAGAATTTGAGCGCTCTAAAGCCCGATATATTAAAACACCGGCAACGGTAAACAAGCCGATCCGAGGCCGGGCCGACCGCACTTTTGGCGTTTCCCACGGAGTTTTGCCGAACTCCTAATGGGTCTTTTTTGAGCAGGCCGAGTGGAAACTTAACATGTTACGGTAATGCCAGTGCGGATGTGAAATTTTACTTTTCCGAATGTAAATATATATTTCCTCCATCGCTTTAGATAGCTCAAAGGCGAACTTTTCATATTGAAGTAGGAGATATTGCGGGACAACGTGGCGCGCGTCCATAAAACGGTTTTCTCTTTCGGTTCCGAAGTCCGGTCTCCGAACTATCATTGGTGATCACACCTTATTTAGGGGTTACACCTAGGGATGAAACGATACCACTTAGGTATCGATACTTTAACTCGATACCGTATCAGTTATAGAGTGTCGATACCTTCTTGGTATAGAATGAAAAGTATCGGTCAGTTTTTTCGTAGGATTAGAGGCAATGTGTATTATTATACAATAAGTTATACATCTAAGTTAAGAAAAAAGGTCACTTTCGATGTGCTCCCCAAAAACAATAATTTTTCTAGATGTTTTCCCGATAAACGGTTTCTTGAAGCAGTGATTGTTGAGCCTGCTTTCGAAAACAATCTCTCACATGGCACAGAGGTGCCAACACACAAGTTTTAAATCTTCCCATTCTTCTAAGGGATTATCTTTTAATGTGCAAACCGAATTAAACAAATATATTGACACCTCATCTGCTTTTGAATTAGCACGTCGCCGCTTTTGGCCAATTGCTAGCTGTTTGTGGTATAGCCAAAAGTTAAAATCTTCGTTGTTTTACAATAAAAGGTAATGAAATGGTGTCAAACTTTTATTATACACAACGAGTATTTATGACCGATACCTACCTATTACTCGGTTGTAAAGTATCGATTCCAAAAGTACTTGGTATCGAAAGAAAATTATCGAGTAAGTACTTGTATTTACTCGTATCGTTTCATCCCCAGATACATACCCTAGATATTTTGAAAAAATCGTTTTAAACGAAATACATTCTTTTGCCTTTTTCTCAAAACTTCCCTTTTCGGAATTACTCAGATGATATCGCAAAAACTAGGCTGATGTAGTTCAAATTTTACTACTAATTTTTTACTAATAATATTACCTTGTATTATAAAGTGCGCCCTTTGCTTATTATGAATTTTAAAAAATATTTTTAGAAAAAAAATATTATAATCATTTTCAAACAGTTCTCACTTGCACAAAAAAAAATTCGATAGGCTGCACCGTAGAAATTACATACTTAATTTAACAAGAAAATGATTAACTTTTTTATTTCATTCAAACTCTGGCCACACGATTATCTCTGCCAGAATGGAAAAACCTTTACGGAACTTTAGGTTGTGACCCTTTTAAATTATCTACGGTGAATGACAACCATTACAAAACTATACTTGTTAACGCTGGACAAATACTATCCATTAAATGGTTTGTTCAAATGTATATAATAGTTTGAATAGCATAATCGCATTTTAGACACACCGTGAAGCTTACTGCAATTAATCAATGAAACACAAATAAATACCCTCCACTTTGACGGTATTACGTTCGCTCTGATACATTTCGATATTCGACATATCTTGTCCAAATATGTTCCATCAAGCACTCGTACATATTCCACGTCACAATTAAATTATATGGAGCTGAGTAAAATTCACCACCTCATAAGATTTTTTTTTTTCTAAAAAAATAGAGATGCGAACACGGAATGCGTGTCACATCAATATTCTTACCTATTTCAAACTAAGCTAAATGCTTGTGCTATGAAAATAGGACTAACTTGCGGTGTGGAGTGAGGTTCGAACCCGCGACCTTTGGATCACGAGGCGAGAGTCCTAACCACAAGACCAATAAGCAACGAGATACAATATAAATATGTTTTTTATTATTATATTTTTATAGCAAAGATCCCACTAACCATATTTTGTTATCAGTGTGTATATTTTGTTTCTCTTACCCACGATTTACAAAATAAAATAAAAAAGCATAAAATATACATATACTAAATCTAGTGCAAATATACATCTAATTTACAATATAGAAAGTAATTAGCATGCAAACTATTTATTATGTTTCATAATAAACTCCCTAAACGCCACCTTTGCATATGAATTAATCCAATCAAGTTGGAGGGCATACTGTTGTATATAGTTAGTACTTGTACCTTAATGTTCTTTCTCCATAGTAATTTTTGTATCTTGGTATTATAAGTATAATATGGTTGTCACGATAGCAGATACTTAGTTATTATAAAATCTGTAAATATTAATTAATTTTGTTTCTGAAAATATATATTATCTTTCCTTCCTACAGACCCCACTCTCAAAATACTCCTCTACTCAAATTCTTAATCCTGTTACTCTAACTAAATTGCAAGTTGGCCTTTAGTTAGAGTAACACGCATATGAAGAGTATTTTGTAAAGATGTTGGTGTGTAAATAATACTACGGTTGTGGTGTGTAGTGATATTTACATGTTAGTGTAGTAGTTGTCCTGACGGAGAGACGGGTTACGTCTCGAAACCGGTAAACAAAAAAGTAATTTTTTGTGGTTATATACTAATATAAATAACATTTTGTTCATATATCTTTCGCTTTTTTATATTCATTCTTTCCTTCTTTATATATTTTTTATACCTAGATCTAAGTGTAGTCGCTTTTATTACGTTGCTATAGCAATTTGAAATGTGAAGATCGCTCGGTTTGGCATTTAATACATTCCCAGAGACCCGCTTCTCTTAATTATCGCGGAGGTATCGGAATTGCTGTTGAGAATTTGTGTGGAGACCTGGACAAATGATCTCAGTCAGCAAATTGAAATCACAGCGGCCCTTTTCATTTGACTCGTCAATTTTATGGGGCAGTTAATTCGGGATTGCTCCATTTCACCCTTTAAATATTAAGCGTATTTCGTGGATTATTATTTTGATTAAATTTTCTAAGAAAGGCCTTTGTAATTCGGGCAATAATTTGCCTACCTAGCCGTTATTAAATATGGCGTGGAACACTAAAGCTGATACTGGAAATGCATCGCAGTTTTCAACTTTTTTAAGATGCAAAAAATTAAGCCGTGTATGTTAATTACAATTTACCAACTGTTTATAATTATATTAAATTCGTTTCATTTTATTAATATCATCATCATCATTCTTGGCACTACAACCCTTGGTGGGTCTTGGCCTCCTCAATAATTTTCCTCCACTCATCTCGGTCTAGTGCCAGCTCTCTCCAGTTTCGAAGGTCTAAGGCAGAGATATCTTTGAGGACGTTGTCACTCCATCTTAGTTTTGGCCTTCCTAAGCTCCTTCGCCCTGTTGGCCTTGAGTTTAGCAGGGACTTTGGTGCTTGATACTCGGACATACTCTCCTCATGACCCAGCCACCGAAGTCTTCCCAGTTTTATAAATTTTGTATTTTATTAATATATTACATTATTAAGAATGCTTTTACAGTCTCCCCGAATCTTCTGTGAAGGTAGAATTTTCTTGGCTATTCTCCCATTTATATTTATTTGTGGACCCATATATATGTATGTCCATGCGACACTAGGGTATATCGTAAGGAATATTTCACGATATATCTAAAATTTTATTCATGTTTTTTTTGTGTTTTTTCTGCTTTTTTTCATTCTTTCTAGACCATCTTAGGACGGTTAAAATGCTAGTAATAAATTACTATACTAAGACACACCATATCGAATGTCATATGGCAATGTGGAACAAAAGATAAAACAAAATATGAATTTTAAATAATATTCGCTAACCAACAAAAAAATGTTTTTATCAGTTTCAGTTATTTAACATGTTTCCACTGTATTATTGATGATCACCATAAACTATCGATCTCGCTACTTGAATAATTCAAATAGCGGAATTTCGTCACGCCATCAATAATGCCATTCCTTCCGGGCGTTTGGTGAAGTTTTCCCATAAAATCATTTGTCACAGCGAGAGCCGCTCCTGCCGGGGAGTTGCGGCCCGGACGGCTCCTTTGGTATTCATAAGTTGACGCATACCACGGCTCCGCTCGTCGTTGCGAATTCCACGCTGCAAGTCCTGCGGCCACCTCCGCGGCCCCGGCGCTGGCACCGCGGCACCGGCGCTGGAGCTACAGCACCGGCGCGGAGCTGCCGGAAATACCTGGCGTCGAAAATTCTGCTGCGGTCGATCATAGTGCTATGGGAAAATTCACTTCCCCCCCCCCCACACCCCCCCAAGGTCGGAGAAGTTTTAACCCGGCCACGGTTAATTATCAACTACACGGTATTTAAATTTCTAATTTAAGCACAGTTATTTTCAATCTTGCGTAATAATTTGTCGGTTAGTTCTCATTATAGCGTATTAGGTCCGTTCGAATCAGATTCTAACAAAAAGTATTCGTTAACTTAGTGTCAATTCGATGTAACGAAGGTTTTATTTATTTTACGAATTAAATATAGGTGTCGATCATGTTATTAAGTTTAAATTTATAAACTTTCCAAAAATTATTTGAAGCTATTAGGACAAAAATTGTTTGGATACCGTAGTCCATTGAGCATAATAATTAAGTCTCTTTTTCTTTTGTTTAAATTTTTTATTCTTTCTTTTTATGTAATTCTTAACATGCCTAAGTTCTAAGAAAAATTTTGAGTGCAGAATTTTTTTCTTTTTAAGTCTCTTTTTCTCTTTGTATTATTTTTTAACATGCCTATGTTTTTCTGCTAATAATTAAGTTTCTTTTTCTTTTGTTAAAATTTTTTATTCTTTCTTTCTATATAATTTTTAATATGCGTTAGTTTAATTCATAAATATTTATCATTACTAACATATTTCTAAATGTGGAGACCTGTAATTGGCCATCTATATTATATCAATGTTTTCTATGCTTCTTTGTTGTGCTGTTGGTCTTCCATGAACATTAAATAAATAAATAAATAGATAACACAGTTTCTCTAACGGATATTCTCGGTTCGATTTCCGGAGATGTCATAATAGCAACACTCTGAGCTAATTGTTTTGTGATGCGATTCGCTACGGTAGCATGTCTTGTTGTAGTGTTAAAATATTAAATAAAACATTCTTGCACCGATTTGACACTTTGTGTTTTCATGATTTGTCGTAATTAATATATAAATAGATATAAATATTCTTTTTAAGCTTTTTCGAAAAACTTGATTTATCACCCGTAACTCAGTTTTACTTATCAGTGGCGTCTCCAATAATTTTTATTTAACTTTTCATTATCAACACTTCTTACCGATGTCTTAATAAATAAAAATTAATTCTTCATTTGAATATTGCGATAAATATAAACATAATAAACACGAGCTTCTAGTAAGTAATGCAATCCAATATTGTATTGATATACAATACTAAAAAGAAAGTAGTAAATAAATTGCAAACAGCAACGGGCTGAATGTTTCCAGACGTTTGTAAATTCGCTTCCCAGAACCGACATTTCTACTGCTAAATTGTTCTGAATATAGATTGAGTCTTTCTTTGGGTCACAAATTTGAACATGGTCTGCCTCGTATATGTATATTATTGTACTCGCATTCCGTCTCATAAAACATGATTATCCCCCAAAATTGGCGTCCTTCTCTCGCTTCAATGCGCGCTTGTATGTTCGTACACATACTAAGGCGCGGTACCGAGCTTGTAAGCCACATTGTAAAAAATAACAGTTGTTTCCTTCCTTTTTTAACCTGCACACAGAACCACAATGCTCCGTTTTACTCAATCTCAGTTGCAATCGGGAACATCTGGCTGTGGCACGGTACTTGTACCTATCTAATAGATATTTCTCAACGAGCAATAATACTATATTACACACTAGCGAAGGGAAAAACTTCATTTCAAAATGAAGACTACAACACACACACGTTCACCAGTTTGAAGACTACAAAGTGTACACTACAATTGTAGTACTACGAAATGAAGTGAAGTAAATGAAGTGAAGTAATGAAGTAATTGTAGTATTAATGAAGTGAAGTAATGAAATGAAGTAATTGTAATAATAATGAAGTGAAGTAATGAAATGAAGTAAATTAATTTTTAAATGAAATGAAGTATTTTTTTCCCAAATAAAAATTTAGCGAGCTAAAAAAAAAAAAAAAAAGGTCAATCATAACAAAAATTTTTAAAACATATTTTCTCCATGGGTTTGTTACAGATTCCAGAAAATTCTTCATATATCTACATCAACTTTCCAAAAATTTCACGTAAAAAATACACTATTTAAAATGTGTTTCTCATACTTTCGATAACTTTGAAGTATATGTACTTTGTAGTGTTCGCTTGAAATGAAGTGTACTATTTGTAGTTTATACTTTCAATAGCTTTGGTGTTTGTAGTTTGTAGTGTGCACTACACATCAAAATGTGCGAAGTGTGCACTTCAATGTAGTGTAGTACTACATTGTAGTAGTGAGTACAGAGCGGACCCATCACTATTACACACCCTAATGCGTTCAGTTAATCAAGGTTATTTTGGCACTGAGGTCATTCGGCAGCTTTATTACTTACTATGTACTTCTTTCTTTCTCTCGTTTATTACAGCTGGCGCTATAATTCCTGTACAGCCTGTTTGTGAACAATCTGAAAACATTAGTTTTATCCTCACACGTTGCCTGAATTTATCGAATTGGACAAAATACGATATTGGGTCAGGATGTGGTACCTCGTTATCATACCTTAAGGGTTAATTTTGCTTTTTAAATAAGCTGTACTAAGACCAGACCGGCGTCTGGCATCACGACTCTCATTACTGAAGCGGTGGACGCGTGTCTCCTATTGCCCTCCCTTTCAATTCATAGATCCAGGGCTAGATTTACCAAGAGAATGAGAGAGCGGCTTTAGCCCAGTGCCCCCAAATTGGCAGGGGCGCCGACGCTCAAAAATGAATGTAAATAATCCGTAGAAAAATCTCTGAAACAACCAATTATTAAGGCGAAGGGCGAACATACAGCTTGTTAGTAATAAGTAAATCAATGATAGAAATGAAACCAAAAAAATATACCGGTAACGAATAAGAATTCTTTACATTACATTCCAGTGAACTAGTAATACAGTGTAAACTTAGTGACGTAAATGTAGTAAAAAATATATATTAAATTTAAAAATTAAAGTTTCGCAAAGAACACCAGTGACTTCTTTCTAAAACCTCTATCGTCACAAATTAAAAATATTTATAAAAAATTTATAACGTGCACTTGCTCTTATGTTATTATGAGTCTGAAATGCTAAACAAATCAGATTTTACTGATATAATTACTGACTATGAGAACAAAAAACAAGGTGAGCGTTATATTATTGTTGGATTTGGCATTATCATTGTAGAAATTATTCATGATGATTATTCAATCAGGTGCAAAATGTAAACTCTATTACCTACGTGGGTTTAATAATATTTTTTATTAATTTAATAATCAAGCTTTAATGCTTCACCTGTCGATGAGAGATTCTGTTACTCTCGAAACGTAAGTAATAAAATATAAAAATTATTATTCAACTCACGTAGAGTAGAGGTAACAAAGTTAATGTTTTTTTAACTAATTTAATGATTATTAAAATGAGCATTATTAAAAAAATCTAAATTACTTTTTAATTTAATATTTAAATGCGGTTTTTATGGGTATAAACACCAACACGATGAAACAAAGTTCCTCGTACGCATGGCTAATTCGATTGTCTTTCTTAAATGGAAAAAAGTATACCTTCAAGTGTAAACGCGGTCCTGCTCATATGCCAAACTAGTCCTGCTCAGCCAAATTACACAAAACACATACCACAAAGTATAATGTCGATTTGTCAATAATATCATGGTTTTAATTGTTGTGTTAAATTTACTACCCGTGACATTTTTTTACGTATACGTAGACATTGATTTTTCGAAGTAAAGTTCATAAATATTACCCAAAATTTTTCAGTGTATTTTATTTCTAACCAAAAATCTTTTAATGGCATGATAATTTATGCCCAGGAATTATTACGGACTGGACCTATGCCTCCGTAAATGGGGACCCTCCGATTCGCAACTTGGCCGAACATTAGCGGGGCGAGGGAGGGGATGGGTTATGGGCGATAGTTAATAGGCCACGGGACGACAACACGACTCATATTTTGGGTCAGATTGCCCTGTCATATTTTAGTTGAAAATTTAATTTCGTCGGGGAATATTAACCCTCTGATACCTGACCTGATTCATTTATGAATACAAAGTATTAAACGTGGAACATTTACCCCACTTAACTTAAAAATTTAGTAGATAATCGAATTTATTTTGAAAATAACAAAATAATTGTAAATTTATTTGCCACCGCAACACTCAAAAATAGACGAGACTTGGATGTATATTTATATCCGTGCAATTAATTAATTTACATTTACGAATTTTGCATTTTTATATGAGACTTAGGAAAGTAATCGTGCATCTACATGGTCTAATTATATGAGACCTTGGAAAGTAGTCATGAATCTACATGGTATAATTATAATAATATGACATGTTGAGTGAGGGGAATGTGGAGTATAAGGGATTTTTAAATTCACTCAAGACGGAAGTAGAAATTGCCTCCTACGTTTATATGTAGGTATATAGGTATAGCAGGGATTTGCAAGAACAAGAAACATGACCTTTATTTAAACATATATTTGGAAAAAAAAAAAATTAAATATTTATCTGTCAGAATATTATGAAATATCAAAATTCATTATTATGGTAGGAATATTAGATATATCACTTATTTCGGTTTCTTTTCAAAATACATGCTTAGTAAAAAGTCATGCTTCTTGTTCTCACTGCATGCCCCTAATGTAGAGTATGATGCAATATCACTTTTCATCACCCAACAGTTGTACAGTAATGGCATATAAATCATTTTAAAACAAAAAACAAAAATAGGTACATATATCAATATTTTTTTCAAAATTCTAAAACTACTGAAGATTACGCGTCAGCATTTAAAACGTTATAATTATTACAAATAACAAATAGTGGATATAATCAAAATTTTGTTACACAAAAATAAATTATAGTGTCGGACCTCCACGGGTGTTCTTGAAAAAAACCTGTAGATTTGATGTACAGCGAGATGAATCTCAAGCAGAGTTCTATTATCACGCAAACCAGTCTAATTGCGATCTAAAATATAAGTTATTGATATATATTATATATTATTATATTGAATAGACACCTACTAATATTATTTTAAATGTTGTTAGAAATCAGTTTTTTTCGCATACATCTACTAATTTTTTCATCTAAAGAGTTCAACAATGAAATAAAAACCAATATTTTCGTCACAATGATAGAAATATTGAGATTTGACAGATATATTATATTTTCGTGGTTTGGGTTAAAATTCATGCTATTTTAAGAATAAGGCGGAATATCTACAAAATAAAAAAAATAAAAATACATAATACGCGCCCACCATAATAAGTAAACGTTGCACATATTTAAGCGCTCCCAAATAATAATTTTTGGGGCTCTAAATTTCGCTACTTATGTTCTTCGTCACATAATACTAATTTCTCCAGTTTATTTTTCTGGTACATATTGCGAATATGTATTTATATATCGTGTTAATGTATATTTATTTGTGCTTATAAGTTATGTTGCTGATATAGAATATTAAATTATATGAAGATAAAAAATATGGTAAATAAACCGAATGTAAGTGTGTAGGTACCTATATATTATTCATAAATCGTCGATAATGGAAATAAGAATGACCGTTCCCATTTCATCATAACCTGGGAACTTTTACTCTTCTTTGCCGTTAATTTCTTGTGTATAATTTTATAATATATGTATACAAATAAAAAATGGATAGGGTAATTGTTGTTTTAAAACAACGCTGGGCATCCAAGGGTTATTATGGCGCATTTAAAATGTCATCAGCTTAGTACATCGAAAGTATCAATAAACTTTCCGTGGGGTTGAATTCTAAAATGACAATAAAGCCTAAATTCCAATTACCTAGCTAGAAACGTTTTCTTGATCAACAAGATCAAGTTTTTTCTTATGATATACGACATTTGGTCACAAGACAAAGCTTTATTTCAAAACATATTTCTTCCCGAAAAACAAATATTTCCACAGCTGGCTTTCGGCGTTTTAAATTGCTTACATATTCGAGATAAAGTAGTCGGGGATTACAAATTTTGAGAGATCCATTATTCCGCGGCACAAATCGTTAGTATTTTTCAACTCCGAGCTCTCAACTTACTATCCATTGTGTTTAATTAATAAAAGCGTACAGACAGGCTGTTAGGCTTCATAATCCACTACGGAGTACATCGTTTATTCTCCGTCGTAAAATTAAACTTGATTAATTAATTTTAGCCCTAATAGATGATAGCGTTTTATGAAGTCGCTCTTCTAAAGAGTACGAGACAGAGCTACACCGTATAATATATTAAAATACGGTACATCTCTCCACGAGGTCTTCCGTGTCGTTTTCTTTATAATAAAGCCATTAAGATGAAATAGTGGGGCAGTTTTGTAATATTAAGTTTTCTTAGAAGTTTTGCATACATTTGGTTCTTAATTATTCGCTTTCATCTCAGCAACTTTGTGCATACTTGAATAATAGATTAAAAGTATGTTTATAAGAATTATGAACTTTCCTTTACTACTAATAAACGTATATTTTTGAATAAGAATTATGAACTTTCCTTTACTACTAATAAACGTATATTTTTACTTCTTCAATAATCGCAAAATAACTTTGTGGCAACATTATATTATCGGTGAGTAAAAATTTCTGAGATCACTACTTTACACTTTTTTGCATATATACTTTTTTTTACATATATGTCTAACCTCATTATGTTTAAACTATGTATATATACTTTTTTACATTTATACCCTTTATTTTTCTTTTACATTTAATCGTTTGTTGTATTTTAATTATGTATAAACCTGCTACTTTACACTTTTTTGCATATATACTTTTTTACATATATTTCTAACCTCATTATGTTTAAACTATGTATATATATATATTTTTTACATTTATACCCTTTATTTTTCTTTTACATTTAATCGTTTGTTGTATTTTAATTATGTATAAACCTGCTACTTTACACCTTTTTGCATATATACCTTTTTACATACATGTCTAACCTCATTATTTTTAAACTATGTATAT